>PVKC010001335.1:0-51695 GCA_004027635.1 Crocidura indochinensis | reverse complement strand
GATCCAGCTATACCACTCCTAGGAATATACCCTAAGAACACAAAAATACAACACAAAACCCCTTCATTACACCTGTATTAATTGCAGCACTATTTACCATAGCAAGACTCTGGAAACAACCAAGATGCCCTTCGACAGACGAATGGCTATAGAAACTGTGGTACATATACATAATGGAATATTATGCAGCTGTCAGAGAGATGAAGTCATGAAATTTTCCTACACATGGATGTACATGGAGTCTATCATGCTGAGTGAAATAAGTCAGAGAGAGATAGAGAGAAAAAAACACAGAATGGTATCACTCATCTATGGGTTTTAAGAAAAATGAAAGACATTCGTGCAATAATAATAATTTTCAGACACAAAAGAGAAAAGAGCTGGAAGTTCTAGCTCACCTCAGGAAGCTCACTACAAAGAGTGATGAGTTTAGTTAGAGAAATAACTACATTTTGAACTGTCCTAAAAATGATAACCTATGACGAAATGGAGAGCCTGTCTAGAGTACAGGCGGGGGGTGGGTGGGAGGAGGGAGATTTGGGACAATGGTGATGGGTGGTGTTCTTTACATGAGTGAAACCCAAACACAATCATGTATGTAATCAAGGTGTTTAAATAAAATATATTTAACAAAAAGAAATTTGACAGGAGGGTCCAGAACAGTGGTGCAAGTGGTACAGTATTTGCCTTGCACATGCTAATTTAGGATGGACTGTGGTTTGATCCCCTGGCTTCCCATATGTCCTCCAACCCAGGAGCAATTTATGAGCGCAGAGCCAGGAGTAAGTCCTGAGCATCACCAAGTGTGGCCTTAAAACCAAAAAAAGAAAAAAAAAAAAAGAAATTCGACAAGAATAAAAGTCCAGGACCAGATAGTTTTACAGGTGAATTCTATCAAACATTCATAGAAGAATTGCTATCATTGAATTTAGAATCTTCCAAAAACATAGAAAAGATAGGAATGTTCCCTAATTCCTTTTATGAAACTAATATTCTCATTTCCAAAGCTGGCAACAATACCATAAAGAAAGAAAACTACTGACCAATCTCACTAATGAACATCGATGCAAAAATCCTTAAAATCTAAGTAAACTGAATTCATCAACATGTCCAAAAGATTATACATCATGACCAACTGGGTTTCATCCCAGGGATGCAAGGATGGTTCAACATACACAAATCAACCACATCAACAAAAAGAAAGAAAACACATGATCAGATCAATCGATACAAAGAAGACATTTGTTAAACTCCAACATCTGTTTATGATAAAAAAAAAACACTCAGCAAAATAGGGGTAGAAGGCACTTTCCTCAAGATAGTTACAGCTATCAATATGTCCCACAACCAACATTATCCTTACAAGTGAAAAAGAGAAAGTATTTTTAGGGGGTTACTCCTGGCTATGTGCTCAGAAATTGCTCCTGGCTTGGGGGACCATATGGGATCCCAGGGATCGAATAGAGTTCCATCCTGGGTCAGTCATGTAAAAGGCAAACGTCCTACTGCTGTGCTACAGCTCCAGACCTAGACATCATTTTTTACGGACTTATAACAATCAATTATAAATTTCATGTGGAACACAAAAGACCCAGTTTAGCCAAATCCATATTGAAAAAGAAGAAACTGGGTGGCATCTCTTTACTTAAAGCTTTACTACAAAGCCATAATGTTTTTATCCACAGTAACATGTGCAGAATATGTCCAGAGACTTCCACTGCAGTGTTCACTTCATTATGTTTTAGTGCTTTAATTTTATTATATATAAAAATAACTCTTCAACCACCACAGTGGTTCTTGGAGATAAAGTTTGAACACCCAACATTCACATTTTAGTGCTCTGTTATACTAGTTTCCAATTATAGTGCTCATTATGACAATGTCTTGACAAAATACTCCAATTTATCCATTTTCTTTGGATTACATAGGCTACTATGATCTAATGCTTATGTCCATAGAGACCACTGAAATAGGCAACTGCACACCATAGACTTTTGTTACAGGTTAAGTTCATTATTTATTTCTTCAAGTTACTATTATCTTTTTTCCCAATTCAAGCTATGTTACTCTTATATCATACTATATACATATATATATATATATACACACACTGTAAATTATATGGTATATAAACTGTGAATTTCCTTTCCTTTCCCATCACCAATGTCTCAAATCTTCCTCCTCACCATCCCCACCGCCGCCAGTACTCTAGACAGGCTTTCTACTTCCCTCATTCATTCACATTGTTATGATAGTTCTCAATGTAGTTATTTCTCTAACTGCACTCATTACTTTTTGAGGTGAGCTTCATGTCCTGAGCTGGAACTTCCAGCCCTCCTCTCTTTTGTCTCTAAAAATTATTGCAAGAATGTCTCATAGATGAGTGACATTATTCTGCATCTATCTCTCTCCCTAAACTGTGGCATATAAATACAGTGGAATATTATGCAGCAGTCAGGAGAGATGAAGTCATGAAATTTTCCTATACATGGATGTAAATGGAATCTATTTATGCTGAGTGAAATAAGTCAGAGAGAGAGAGAGATAGATGCAGAATAGTGAGATTATAATACAAAATTTGGCACTAAGATTTCAGGCAAATGATATTGAGACAATTGAGATGAAATAATTTATTGACATACTTTGGTAAATATTATGATGTTTACAAATTTGTCTTGGTTTTTAAAGAAGCTACATTAATGCTTTGTACAAAACTGATTTTGAGACTATAACTTCCTAAGCTTTTATTTGTTCATGAAGTTTTATATTTATACTTAAAAATATGAACAACAATTTAATTGAATAGACTGTTCATGGTGAGGTATTTATTTCTTTGAGGTTTTAAAAAAATGTATGCCATGTTTCTCTTCTGACCTATAGCGTCTCACTTGATAGGCCTGCTATGAGTCTTACAGGAGATCCTTCATATGTTAAGTTTCTTCTTTGATTTTGCTGTTTTCAGTTTTCTTTCTCTGTCTTTGTTATTTTGAATTTTTGAGTCTTTGAGCTTTTTCTGTTTGTGTTTATTTTTGATAGAGTTATTTGAATTTCTTTAATTTGATGCATGACAAATATTTCTTAAATCTCACTTCTGGAAAATTCTTAGGATTTCCTTCACTAGTAGTTCTTTGTTAATGTCACTTCCTATTCCTTGGATACTTCTATCATTATACTGTTCCTCTTGATTTCTCCCATAATTCTCTAGTATATTATTCATTTTTCCTCAGGCATTTTTAAATATTTTGTGTTCTGGATATTTCTTGTACTGTATTTTCAAAATCATCTATTTTTCTTCAATCTCTATAAATTTATTGTTGAGGTCTTTCACTAAGATTTTATTTTGCCTATCCTACTCTTTAACTCTATGATTTCTAATTGCATCCAATTCAATTCATTAAGTAATTTTAATGTATCATTCCATTCATTTCTTACTTGTAGAATACATACATACATTTTATGTATGCATGTGTGTATATATGATATCATCTATCATACAGTTTTGTGTTTTGTGATTGCCTGTATTATACTTTATTTCAGTTCATTAAACATTTCCATTATACTAAAGATCTTGTCTGAGAGATTATTGAGCTGATTAGTACGGGTAGAAGTTATCCAGACTTTTCTCTGAAGAGTTCAGTGAGTTTCTCTGCTTCACCATTATGACTGTTATGCTCTCAAGGCTATCATTGAGGTAAATTCTGATTTTATGCCCCCAGTATTTTACCCTGGCCCTTGGGTTCAGAGTTTTGACCTTCTAGGATACAGGGAAGCTTGTCTCAACTCTTGGCCTGAGCTTAAGACTTAGAGTTAGTTAAGACTTAGATCTGAGGTGTTTGTTGGGGTATCTCTGAGATATTATATGCATCTGAAACTTTTTCTGTATTTTCTGGGATTTCAGTATTTTTTTCTATCTTTCTTTCTAGGCTTTGTACTTTTGGAGAGTTGAAAGACTATAGAGGCGATGAGGATTCATAATTTCATTGTTTTTCGTTAGCCCACACTGTAGACTTCTGCTCTAATGTACAGGCTTACTGCCCCTTTTCAACATTTTTGCCAGTAGCCCATGAAATCAGGAACTCAGTTAATTGCTGTTGTTCCAGCACAGAAGGTCTCTGAGATGCTACATAAAGTTTTCTATTCCCCCTTAGCTGCATTTCTCTTGCAGAATTGACTGTTGTTTCTGTTCTTATCATTTTGTCTTTCGGTGCAGTTCACTTAATTTTTTCTCAACCATTTTAAACCTGCTTCTGATGGCTATGGGTCCTTAACCCATCAATTCTTAGGAGTCACTCCTGGCTCTGCACTTAGGAATTACTCCTGGAAGTGTCCACAGAAGTATGTGGAGCTTCAGTGATCAAACCAACATCGGCCACATACAAGGCAAGTACCCTACCTGGGGTAGGGTACTATTACTTCAGTCTTGCTTATGGTTTTTACGTAATTTGTTACATCACCTTTACACCACTAAAATGTCTAAGACCTTTGACCAATGCCCTATATTGTCTCCAGTATACCTCCTCATTCCTTCCTTGGCATTATTTCTATATGACCCTAGTATTTGACTATTTGAATTTATTTTTATCTCTTTAGCACATGTCTTTAGTAAAAATTATTGTGATCTAACATCACAATAAATGAATATTATTTTTTGTGATCAGGACATGGTAAATCTACTTACAAAGGAAAGGATTAATTAAAATTAATAGAATAATACTAGAGAATAAAAATCTGATGGGATCAGTATGGAAGTAAAAGTGAAAGATGGAAATGTGTACAAAAGTTCTTGTGTATGTATTTCAAATATTTGTTCAAAAGCTGTTTAGAACTTGGCAAATGAAAGCTAAATTCTGTGAAGAAGGTAAGGGTGGGCAATGCAATTTTTAGGAACCAGCTCATCACTGTCTCAAATATCTTAAGCATGGCTTTTCTTAGACATCGTGTACCAGAAGCCTGAGTTACATCTGGAATTCAAGAACTCTCTGTGTTTTGAATATAGCCTAGAGAACACATATGGTCCACAGACTACATTTTTGCCACCCACAACTTTGGATCACATTCATAGAAGTCAAAGAATCAATCTGCTGAGTCAAAATAAAATTTAACACTAAATATTCTTATTCAAACAGGCTCTCATACATGTTTCCATTTTAAGCACACAATTGAAAAAAATTAGTAAACTTTTTAGACACTAAAATTATATACAGTCTAAGTTACAAAGTAAAACAGCTGTGAATGTGAAGAGTCCTAAATTCTATTGCTTGTTCATGTATAGCTCCTTTCACCTCCCACCCCATAATTACATTTATATAAAATACAGTTCAGATTAAGAAATTTCCCAAGTGTTTATATGATTATTAGAGAAGTGTAGGTAAATAAGATTAAGTGTCTATTTTGAAATTGATTAAAATCTAATAGAGGAGATAAGGCCAATGCCTTAATTAATAAATCTATGAAATAGTGTGCTCTGAAAGGGAACAGAGAAATAATTCATAGGATTGAAGCAATGCTTTGCATGTAGAAAACCCATGTTCAGTCCCTATTATAGCACTGTATTCCAAGAAGTAATCATAAGTTGCCCTGGAGCACTGTCAAGTGTGATCCAAAACCAAACCATAGCAAATATCAAAATGGTATGAAAGTATTTTGTAAAAAATAGAGCAAGGTTTTAAAAGTTTTAAGTTGTTAACATCTCCAGATTACATTAGAAAAGTTAGTATGTTACACTGACAACTATTATGACAATGGTAGTGAGTGAAGGAAATAGAATGCCTGTCTTAAACATATGCAGGGGGTGGGAGAGGAGGGATATGGGGGGCATTGGTGGTGGGAATATTATACTGGTAAAGAGGGTGTTCTCTTTTTTTATAACTGAAACCCAACTACAAACATGTTTGTAACCATGGTGCTTAAATAAGAAATTAATTTTAAATAAAAGGAAAAAAAGAAAAGTTAGTATGTTGATTTTCAATACAAAATAAGGATTTAATTAATGCCTTTGGTGGAGGCACCCAGTGGTGCTCAGGCAATACTCCTGGCAGGCTTGGGGGACCACATGGTATGCTGGGGATTCATCCCATGTTGCCCACATGCAAGACATACTCTACTTGCTGTGCCATCACTCCTGCCCTTATCAGTGTCTTTTTGAGTGAATTGCCTAACTATGTGTCTACTGTGGTCCATTAAAAACCTAGCCTTGAATTTATTTGCTCTTAACTCAAATAATTATATTTAGTTAATTATCTTATGTAGCCAAATCATGCATAGACAATTTCATTTATAATTGTTAAATGCTTTGTTATCCTGAACTTTTCAAGTGAAAGTTAACAACTTTGATACATTTGTTAACTGAGAAAATAATTGAAAGAGGGTTTTAAATAAAAGTTATTTAAACATTATCTTGAATAATTTTAATTAATTTTTACTTAGAAACAATAAAGACAAATAGAGAGAAAGAGAGATAAAAACCTGTATGTAAGGGGCTGGAGTGATAGCAAAATGGTAGGGCATTTGCCTTGCATGTGGCCAACCTGGGTTCAATTTCCAGCATACCAAGTTGTACCCCTAAGCCTGCAAAGTAATTTCGAGTAATTTCTGAGTGCAGTCAGGAGTAACTATTGAGAGCCGTCAGGTGTGCCACTCCAAAACAAACAACCAATAAACAAAAAAATGTGTATGTAAGGTTAGTGGAGTTGAAGAAAATGATCACCACCCCCAATCATGGTTTTTTCTTTTTCTTTTTCTTTTTTTTTTGGGGGGGGTCACACCTGGCAGTGCTCAGGGTTATTCCTGGCACTATGCTCAGAAATCGCTCCTGGCAGACTCAGAGGACCATATGGGATGCTAGGATTCGAACCACTGACTTTCTGCATGCAAGGCAAACACCTTACTTCTATGCTATCTCTCTGGCTCTGTAAATCATGTTTTTTTCAATCAGGAACATTTCTTAAGAGTAGGTTGTTGGAAACACTAGTAACTGTTATAAATTTTTCCAGTTTTTGTTTTCTTAGCACTCAATGAGTAGCATATTTGGCACACTAACCCATTTTTGCTGAAGGCCAACATGGAATGTTCCTGATAATTGAAATCTTTTTATAATCAATCATTGGAGATTAATTTCCACAGATTAGTCTTCCTATATTTGGCATTATTGGAGCCAATGTTGCAAATGAAAAGCAAAGAAGGCAAGCTGCTTGAAATTTCTTGGCAAGTCAACTTAATTTTAAAAAAAAGTGACTTCAAGGAAGTGTTTCTAGAAATTTGAGGTTATAAATGTGCTTTAGTAATATTTTAGACAGGAAAAAAATGAAGAATGATTAATTTATTTCTGTTTTAGAAAAGAATAAAATAATTATGTTAAGGATCTTGATATGTGCAATTAATCTCACCAATTATGTAACAAATATGAGTACAAGGTTAGTCACACTTATGTAGCAAAGAATAATGAATTCTGAGAAATCAGTTTTTTGGCAAATATTGTATGATTGCAACACAAGAATTCATTATCTGTCTCATAGTTTTTAATAACAATAAAATTCAAATTCTGTTCACTTTTCCATACAAAGTAATACATTCCTATTTGACAGAGAAATAAAAGTCTAAGCAACTACCATAATAATACATATTTTCATATAATTTATTAATTTTAAGATATTCTTTTGTCTATTGACAAGTGTGCATATTTAAGGAAATTGCCTATTTCTACTGAAAGCTATTTTCCCATTGTTATATTCTTCTTTAAACAAACCCTGAAGAAGGATTTAAGTTACAAAAGTTTACTCCATTTATTTAGGAGGTACAGGGAGTGATACACTGGTATTATTGGCTGAGTTGTATGACTATGCATTTTATCCTTCAGTTCCATATCCTTTGACGTTATATGGAGACTTAAAGCAAGCCATAATGCTGAAAGAAATTACATAATAAATATGCAAGTACTATATTCCCATTCTGTATTTATTTTGTTTCTTTTGTGTCTTAAGCACCAGTGTAATGTGCTAGAACACAGTAGAATAATGATGCAGAAAGAAGACATAACATCCAGCTAAAGGAACAATAATGTTATAATAATTTTGATATTAATATTACTAATATTAAACTATCAATAGGATTGTTGAGATGGACAGTTCCCCTATCGCTCTGGGTTCCTGATAGACTGGTGGATCACTACATTAGAGAAATTGATAGAAGACAAGAACAAGTTTAATGACATATATAGATAATCTATAAAACTGTAGATTCTCAAGCAAATTGAGGGGAAAAAAGGGGAATAATATCCTGAACTAAGAAATGTAATGGAGCTTTAGGATCCAAAGGGAGAGAACAGAAACTCACATAATGAAGAACAAATGCTTTCTTTATAGATATTTGCACTACTGCATAGATGAATTTTTCCAATAATATCTTTTTTAATCAATCAATCATTTAAATTATTTTATTTTTTGGCCACACCCCATGGTGGATAGGGAAAAGTCTCTACTAAAATAATCTCCAATTTATTCTTTTTTTTTAATACATGAAACATTTATTTTACAGTTAAGGTAAAAAGCCCAGTTAACAGATAAGTATCTAGAGATTTATTTCACTATGGAACACTAAATATAATGTTTAAAAAGCAAAAACGTAATTATACTTGTAAACTATAGTTTTAAAATGAAAAATAGTAACAATACCAACTGTAAACCTTACATTAAATACCTTTTTCTTAAAATATGACATTTTGCTTGAAGATCAGTTGTGAATTAAATTCAATGTACATTTTTTTTGTTTTTCTCATATATTTTTTAATTTTTTTATTTTTAATTATGAGAACAAAGATGCAAAGAAAGAGGATAAGGTAAAGTTACAATGGAAGGACTATCACCCATAAACAGAACTCACATAAGTCCCATTGCTGATATCTTAACATTGAATTTTCAACCAAAGAATATTAAGAAAAATAAAACAGAATCCATATACAATTACTTTGTCCCTCGAGTCCCCAGATTGCAATACGTATTTCTTAGCAGCACATCAAGCATTCTAAAGTCATAAAACTTATGTAACTCCTTAAATTTTGAAGGCATAGTACGTTTTTACATTTCCATGTATATGCATATTAGTTTAAGTTAGTCTCAAAAATGGGTGTTTCTTTTTAAGGATAAGAGTCAAAGGAGCACAGTAAAAACGGCGTTAGAGTGGCAATAATTGTTTGCATCGGCCCACCAAAAAAATGGGAGTCATGGATAGGAAAATCCTTGGCCTAAATACAAAGGGACCAAACCCTGAAGTTCCTGGCATGAGACCAGCTCTAGGCTCCAGGCATACTATATTGCCCAATCCAAGTCGTTGTCTGTAGTGCCAACACACCCTTATCTTCCACGCTGACTCTGTCGTTGGTATCATGTTTCTGTATTAAAGATGCTGGAATCTGCATGTCCTGTATTGCAGCTAGGATGGTGCAGAGTGTGCTCTCGTTTCACCTTCCAATTAAAGAGCAATGCAGAAAGCCCTGTCCAGTATGCAGGTCGTAGATATTCTTAAGTCTTCTGAGTGTTAAGGGAAGTCTCCTGTGAGTAGAACGATGTCAGAGCAGCGGTAGAGTCTTCTCGGTAGAAGATTGATTCCGGGTGTTCTTGAAAAAAACCCTTGGGTGTTTCATAGGTAGCTTTCCTGGTTCAAGGGTGAATGGAGAATGGAGAGGCCTGTGCCAGGTCGTTATGCCAATGATCAGGGTGTGAGGTCCCATTGCACTACAAGATTAGGGAGTTCCAATCTATATTAGATGAGAATTTATTTGAGTGTAGGTATTTCCCATTTTAATGTGCCTATGCAAACAAGGAACAATGCCACATGGATTTATAGGCCCATATGGGGGATGCAAGAACATGCATAAAACTCCCCATGATGTGTTTAAACATAAGAATTAAACTGAGGGACTCTTTCACCGAATAACTCTTATTGAAAAGTTCACAAAGAGAAGAAAAGATAATAAGTAAGGAAAATCTTCATTGTTTAAGAGAATATTTAGTAAGAGTTAACTGTCAAAGAAATGAGATATAAAATATACAAAGCCATGCGTATACATTTTATGTCTTATGAAATAGTTAGGGATTGTAAAATCCAGTGAAACACGTTGGTGTGTGATTAGGAATGTGCATAACAGAAATTAAAACAGGTAAATGGGGGGTACTAAAGGTAGGGGGCATAAGAGTTGAAAAGTGAAAATGAGCTTTACAGGGGTGTGCAAGAGGGCAGAATACCACATGGACATTCTACATACACAATACATAACTTAAGGATGGGATATATTATTAACATATACAGGACATGTAGACTAAAAAGATATTGCCATAAGACAGCCTTAGAAAAAATGAGGAGCTCACAACACCCCAAAATTGGACTCATCTGGAGGCCATCGACATCCAATGAGAGGAATTTCTCCCTCCCCACCCCCCAGGGCCCGATTAACCAGGGGTGGCCCTGAAGACCCTCCTGGTGTGTGGGGGCCTCAGTCCCCTGGACTAAGTGGTCAGCCCAGGGGTCCTATGGCTAGCCATCCTGCCCAGAGCCCCCAACATACCAGTAAAAACCACAGAAAATCCTGGCATGTGGAGTCTTCTCTCCAGTTTATTCTTACTGATGAAATTTCTTCTATTGGTCTTCCTCTCTGAGTTTGAAGCATGAAAATCCTCAAGGATGGTTAAGTAAATCATTTAAAAATAATACATGAGAATTGCTATGTTCGCAAAAGGCAGCTCCATTGACTCACTCTTTTCTCAAGACAGATGTAAACAAAGCCATAAGCAATAACGGGTACACTGGCCATGCAGCAAAAATCTGGCAATCTCAGGAGAAAAGGGCAGGCTGAATTATATAAGGAAAGATTCCTAATCTGCTGTACTATATAGCTTTAGTTCAATTCATGGCAGTTCTTTAAGCCTCAGAGATGCCACTATATAAATGAGGGTCCAGAAGGATAGTACTTACAGTAGGGCTAGTATAGTGGGATAGTGCCCACCCAGAGTGATTCTTGAGCATAGAGCCAGGAATAACCCCTGGGCACCACTGGCTATGACCAAAACATCTCCCCCAAAAGCAGTATCATTGGAACTCCTTTAAGATTGGCTCACAAATCCATCTCTTTCAAGATTAGCTCATAGGTGTCTCATGCCTTTTTCAGAAAAAACTTCTCTTTATTTTCATCAATGGCAAAAATTAACATTTCCCCCTACACACACACACAAACAATTTGCAGGAGTTTTCATTCAGTATTTTGTATGAGGAAGAGCTCATTTAGTGACAACTTTCATATCATTTCTGTTACTAAGTTTTTCTTATGGAAAAATTGAAAAGTTTCATTAATCAAATGAATATACTATTCTTTCAGGTTTCACAATATAACAGTCTAAGAAAGCCAGTGTGGATATATTTCTAGTAAAAGTACACAGATCCAAATAATTCCAAATCAGGTTCCAGTCTTTTATTCCTCACCTAATTTTCAAATAAATGACTTTATTTAAAGATCATGTGTTACATAATTGATCATAATACTTTGGTTCCCAGGTAAGTGGGGGCAAGTTTATTAGAAAAAAAGAAAAAGAGAGACTACAACGACAAGAAAATTTGTGAAAATAATTGTATCTTTCAATGAGGTCCTCAAGCCATTGTCAGAAGGTTTAGTAAGCTCTTGTTGCTAATTGATCATTCTCTTACTTATTTTGTTTCTTAACATTAGGTAACTTCAAATAGGCATTGGTGTCTTTCTATGGAAATGACAGTATTAAAAATAGAATGGCTAAAGAAACTGGTACATATACACGATGGAATATTATGCAGCCATCAGGAGAGATGAAGTCATAAAATTTTCCTATACATAGATATACATGGAATCTATTATGCTGAGTGAAATAAGTCAGAGAGAGAGAGAGAGAGAGAAAGATGCAGAATGATCTCACTCATCCATGGGTTTTAAGAAAAATTAAAGACATTCTTGCAATAGTTTTCATAGACAAAAGAGAGGAGGGCTGGATGTTACAGCCCACTTCATGAATCTCACCACAAAGAGTAATGAGTTTAGATAGAGAAATAACTACATTGCAAACTATCCTCACAGTGGGAATGTATGAGAGAAGTAGAAGCCTGTCTAGAGTACAGGTCTGGGCGGGAGGGGGAGGAGGGATATTTGGGACATTGGTGGTGAGAATGTTGCACTGGTGATGGGGGGTGTCCTCTTATATGACTGAAACCCAACCACAATCATGTTTGTAATCAAGGTGTTTAAATAAAAAATATTATTTAAAAAAAGAAAAGAAAATGAAGCCAAAGCAAAAATAAAATAAAATAAGGCTTTGACTGAAAATTGAATATTAGTTTACTTTAAAAAAATAGTATCTTCTTTTTTTAAGTCAAAGGTTTTTTCTTTTCTATTTCCCCCAACTTTTGCTGCACCTATGCAAATAAATAAGCAAAAAACCTGACACACACATACATACACACCCTTTTTCCTTTTGTTTTATTATTTTTTTTCTTATTTTTTAAATAGGGGTTCCTGCCTTTTTCACAGAACCTTGGGACATGAATTGCTTTGTTTTACCACATATTTCTGAATTTTTCTATAAAACTAAGATGAAAGGAAATAAAGAAAGGCTGGGGACAAGGGGCCAAGTGGTCTCAAATGCATTGATGGAAAAAAAATAAGGACAGAACTAAATATCCAAGCCAAAGTCAATGACAATAAAAATCAAGAGACCTAAATTTTAACAAACTAAACTTAAATGGGCTTGTTATACTGGCAGGCCAGAAGGCAAAAGGTGGTGGTATAAGATCCACACTGGGTTCACTGGTGGAGGCAGGTCAACATTGGTGGGGGAAATGACCCTGACTCATTGTATATCTGAAATTCAACTATGAAGGACTTTGTAGATCACAATGGTAGTAATAAAAAAAAATTGGAGTAGAGGATTGACTGCAAATGCAGCCTTGTGATCTAAGAATTCCAAGCTCTATTGTTGATACTGTGGCTTTTGTGGGGCATGTTTTCAATTGCCTGGCCTTCGGAAGTACAGGAAGGCAGGGGAAGGTGAAGGATGCTTGCACTCACTACAAAAAAATCCTGGTGATTGGGACTGGAGAGATAGCACAGCGGTAGGGCATTTGCCTTAGACACAGGACAGTAGTTCTAATCCCGGCATCAAATATGGTCCCCCGAGCCTGCCAGGAGCGATTTTTGAGTGTAGAGCCTGGAGGAACCCCTGAGCGCTGCCGGGTGTGACCCAAAAACAAAACAAACAAACAAAAACAAAAAGTCCTGGTGATGTCAGTCAAATATTGGCATCGATGTACAGAGTTATAGATGAGTGATGAAGCAGGACCATTGGTGAAGCAATGATTGTGGGTAATCGGTGCAGCAGGGTGGGACCTGTTCCCACCCTCTCCTCCAAAGATTGCCATTTTTCAGCTGTGTGACTGGTGTACCCATAATATTTCCCAGCTTGGTTAACATCTCTTTTGAGAACAGGGTGAGTCTATAGAGCTGGCCGAATGATAACTGTGTTTGTGGGCATGGCTTCATCTTCCAGGGTTTCTGGTAGTACAAAAGGTAGGAGCTGGGAGGGTGCCTGCCCTCACTCCAAAATTTTTTGGCAATATCAGTCCAAATACCAGCATATTTGTCAAATCATTAAAATTTTTTCGGTTTGATTTTGATAGTTATAGTAGTTTTAAAGTATATGCTTTAAACTCATTGTTGTTTTGGTTTGCTTTTCCCTAATAAGTGACAATGAACTTTTTTCCATATATCTTGATGGACTTGTTGCTTTGTTTGTTTGTTTGTTTTGGGGCACACACGGTGACACTCAGGGGTTACTCTGAGCTATGCTCTCAGAAATGGCTCCTGGCTTGGGGGACCATATGGGATGCTGGGGATTGAACCCAGGTCCGTCCTGGGTTAGCTACATGCAAGGCAAGCACCCTGCGGCTGTGCTATTGCTCCAGGTCCTTATAGTGGCAGTTTATTTTTATTGTTGTCAAGTTTTTATTTATTTATTTATTTATTTATTTATTTATTGGTTTGGGGGCCACACCCGGTGCCGCTCAGGGGTTACTGTCACTCATGGCTATGCGCTCAGAAATCGCTCCTGGCTTGGGGGACAATGGGGACGCTGGGGGATTGAACTGCGATCCGTTCTAGGCTAGCGTGCGCAAGGCCTTACTGCTCGCGCTACTGCTCAGGCCCTTGTTAAGTTTTAAGAGTTCTTTGCACATCTTGGATAATAGCCCTGATGTATTGTGTACAAACATTCTCTTTCTTTCAGTAGGGTATCCTGATTTAAACTGTTTCTTTTTAATTTGAGGTAGTCCCTAATATTTATTTTTGCCTTTATTGACTTTCCCATTGGATTTAAATTAGTGATATTTCCTCTGAGCTCCATATCCTGTAGTTTTGCTTATATTTTTCTTATTTTATTTGATGGGCTCGGGTCTATCTTGAGGTATATAATTCATCCTGAATTGACTTGAGAATGGTGTGAGATAAGATTACAGTTGCTTTATTTTGCTTAGTTATTTGTTTTTATTAAACTATCCAGTTTTCCCAGCATAACATTTGTTGAAGAGGCTTCTCTTGCTCTATTTTATGTACTATTTTGTCAGAAATTAACTGTTAATAACAATGAGGGTTTATCTCTGAACCCTCAATTTTGTTCTATTAATATGATAATATACATTATTTTTATTATTATAGCTTCATAGTATAATTTAAGTTATGAAGTACAGTACTTTCATCTTTTCATCCCCAAAATATGAAGTTAGGTTATGTACTCAGACCTTTCTTGATTTACTATGTAAGCTTGTATTGCTAAGAACTCTCAATATTGATTTTTCTATGACATATATAGTCATATCCTCATTCTCATTTGTATAGAGAAATATTTAATGTCTTTGTTTTGCATTTTGATTGTTCAGCAGTTTATGCTAAAAATGTTTCCATTTGTTCCTAGTTATTTATGGTTAATTTCTACTTTCATTGCATGAATGATTTGAAAAGAGACTTGGTATAATTTCCATTTGTATGACCCTCTATATTGACTTTTTGTATCCTAGAATGATCTATCTTGAAAATTTTTCTGTATGTAGTGAATAATGTCTAGTTACATGTTTAAATTAAAGCCCTATTGCATATTTATTATTATATTATATATTTATTATATTATAAATATATATAATTTATATAAATATATATAATAATATACTATATGTTATAAATATAATATTATTATATTTATTATTCCATTTCTTCCAGTTTCTTATATAGGGCTATTGTTTCTTTGGGGGCTTTTAGTCTTACTACTATGTTCAGTGGTTAGAACGATTATTAAATTTTGCTATTATTTCATTGTCATTTATGTATTTACTCTATCTACTTAGATCCAGTAATAGTTACTTTAAGAACTTGGCTGCCCTTCATTTAACACTTATAGATAAATTTATAAATAAAATAATACATATAAATTAAATATAATTTATAAATAAAAATTATAAATAAAATTCATTAAATACTGTTGATAAGGGGCCGACGCAGTGGCCCTAGAGGTAAGATGTCTGCCATGCCAGCGCTAACCTAGGATGGATTGTGGTTCTATCCCCATATGGTCCCCCAAGCCAGGAGTGACTTCTGAGCGAATAGCCAGGAGGAACCCCTGAGCATCACCGGGTGTGGCCCAAAAACCAAAAAAAAAAAAAAATACTGTTGATGAATTTATCCCTTGTTTAATGTATAGGTCCATTCCCGACTCTTGGTACCTTTTTTTTATTTTAAATCTATATTGTAAATACAAATTTGGTCAATCCTCCTTTTCTTAGTATGCCATTTACCTATATTGTTGTTTTACAGATTTTTATTCTTAGCATGCACTTATAGTCCCTTATAAGCCACGGAAGACTAGATTTTGCTTCCTGATCTATCTCACCACACTACTGGGTTGTTTTGTTTTGTTTTGAAATTTGTATCTGTAGAAATGACCAACATAAAGGAATCTATCATATTTTAGCAGTTTTTATTTTTTACTTTAGTTTTCCTTCATCATAAGAATTAGTTCTTGTCCAAAGTAATAATTTCCAACTAATATCCTCCAGCTAACATCATGTACGAAGGTAAAATCCAAATGGATTAAACATCTTGATATCAGATCTGATACCATAAGGTATATAGAACAACATGTAGGTAAAACACTCTATGACATTGAGACTAAGGGCATCTTCAAGAAGAAAACTGCACTTTCCAAATAAGTGAAAACAGAGATTAACAGATGGGAATATATTAGCCTGAGAAACTTCTGCACCTCAAAGGATATAGTGCCCAGGATACAAGAGCCACCCACTGAGTGGGAGGAACTATTTGCCCAATACCCATCAGATAAGGGGCTAATATCCAAAATATGCAAGGCACTGACAGAACTTTACAAGAAAAAAAAAAACATCTAATCCCATAAAAAAAATGGGTGGAAGAAATGAACAGACACTTTGATAAAGAAGAAATACAAATGGCCAAAAGGCACATGAAAAAATGCTCCACATCACTAATCATCAGGGAGATGCAAATCAAAACAACTATGAGGTACCATCTCACGCCACGGAGATTGGCGCACATCACAAAGAATGAAAACAAGCAGTATGGCGGGGATGTGGAGAGAAAGGAACTCTTATCCACTGCTGGTGGGAACGCGGTCTAGTCCAACCTTTATGGAAAGTGAAATGGAGATTCCTCCCAAAACTGGAAATTGAACTCCCATACGATCCAGCTATACCACTCCTAGGGTTATACCCTAGGAACACAAAAATACAATACAAAAATTCCTTCCTTATACCTATATTCATTGCAGTACAATTTACAATAGCCAGACTCTGGAAACACCCAAGATACCCTTCAACAGATAAATGGCTAAAGAAACCTCTGATTTCATTTCACTCTGTATAATATTCTTCATATCTATCCATTTATTAAAAATATCTTTAGTTTCAACGTCATGGAGTGTTTTGCCTATGTTTTCCTCTATGTGTCTTATCATTTCAGATCTGATGTCAAAGTCTTTAATCCATTTTTATTTGACCTTTGTGCACGGTGTTATCTGGAAGCCGAGTTCACATTTTTACGTGTACTTGAACAGTTATCTCAATACCTCCTGTTGAAGGGGATGTCCTTGCTCCACTTCATATTTCTTGACCTTTTATCAAAGATTAGTTGATTGCATATTTGAGATTTGCCTCAGAACACTCAAATCTATTTCATTGATTTTAGGATTTGTCTTTATTCCAATACAAGACTTTTTTTTTGTTTTGTTTTGTTTGTTTTTTGTTTTGGGTCACACCCGGCAGCGCTCAGGGGTTATTCCTGGCTCCATGCTCAGAAATTGCTCCTGGCAGGCACAGGGGACCATATGGGGCACCGGGATTCGAACCGATGACCTTTTGCATGAAAGGCAAACGCCTTACCTCCATGCTATCTCCCGGGCCCCAATACAAGACTTTTTAATGGCTACTGCTCCATAGTATAAAGTTAGGAAAAAAGATATCTCCCATCTTCTTTTTCCCAAGGGTTGCTTTAGCTATTCATGAGCATTTATTGTTGCAAATGAATTTTAGAAGTGTTTGATTCACTTCTTGAAAAATGCCATGGGTATCCTTAGAAAGATTGCATTAAACTTGTACAAATTTTGGGAAATATTCTTATTTTAATTATGTTAAGTCTCAATCCATGAGAAGAGTATATGTCTCCATTTCATCTTTTATTTCTCAAAGAAGTGATTTTTAAGGTTTTTTTAAATTAGATTTTTTATCTCTTTAGTAAAGTTTTGAGGCACATGATTTTCGGGGGCACAATTGTGAATGGGAGTCTTTTTTAAAATGTCTGTTTCTTCTCTTTTATAATTTGTATTTAGAAAAGTCGTGGATTTTTGCCAGTTAATTTTTGTAGCCAGTTACTTTACTATACAAATCTAATGTTTCTAGAAATTGTTTGGTAAAAATATTTAGGATTTTATAAATATATTATATTTTCATATTACCTGAAAATGAGAGCTTGACTTTCCTTTCCTTTCCTATCTTTTTGGAACTCTTTAAACTTTATGCTTAAGGTATAACTTGTCAGGAAGTTTTTGGCTTTAAAATTCCTTCCACCAATAATTTTTTCTTGTTCTCTTATTTCCCTCCTTCTGGCACTCATATAACTTATTTCTCTTAATGATGTCCCATAAAGTTATTATGCTTTTCTAATATTTTAAATGACCCTTTCTACACTTTTTCTAATGATTTCTTCTATATTTCATGGTCTCTTTTTATAGTTTGGCTCTTTCCATTTTGTTACTGAGACATGTTTGTGTGTCTCTGTGTGTGGTCATATATGTGTCTATGTGAGTTTCTGTCTGTGTATGTGTTTTAGTTCAGATATTCTTTACACAGCTTAGCTACTGTATTCATGGTTTATTTATATATCTACAGATTTTCTTATACTTTATTTTATTTTTTTCTGACTTTATTTATATTCTCTTCCACTGATTCCTTCATTTCACTGAACGTCCATAGGATTGTTGCTTGGAAGTCTTTAGGGAGTTTAGAAAGTTTTGGTATATTTGAAGAACTTTCTGTGTTTTTGGCTCCACACTTTGGAGAGGTTCAGTTCTTCAGTTTCTTCACTTGGCTTGGTGCTATGTAAGAACTAAAGGAGAAAATTTTAGTACAAGCTAAGTTGAGCAGTTTTCACAGATTCATGCATGCAAAATTGAGTTTTGGTCCTCAGTTTGTCTGTCCTCAGTTTGTCTAGTTGCTATAGTGCTCAGTTCCAACAGACTTAGGCTTAGATCCAAAGTTCCAGTTGTTGGTGTTTGGCAACAGATATCATATAAAATTTCAGTCAACCTGAGCCATGACTGAGGACAGTGAGCATATATAGCCAATACATCTATTCAGCAAGCTGAGCTTTGTATTACAGAGGGGTTTGTTTTTACCAGCACTTGGCTTTAATTATAGAACTCAAAGTTTAGAAGGCCTGGTTAGTAAACCATCATATGATACTGTGATTATTTGGAAAGGCCACAAGCCTAAACCATCAAGTTTGAGTGACTGTCACCATATTATCCTGCCACCATATTAACTAAATCTTGTTTGCTTTCATATGCCCAAGTACTGTGTTTCAATCAGTCAAAAGATGACCAGATGATAACAATTACTCTGACCCTCTAATACTTCTGTATTAGAGAACAGTTCTCTGGTGAACTGTTTTTTCTGGGAGTCAGACATACCTATTTGCAAGTTTTGAAGGACCTGGAAGTGACCTGATAAATCAGATTTGTATATGTCCAAGGATATTGGTGAGCCAGATTTAATCAACCTTTGGAAAGTAGACTTCAGATCTAAAATGCCTCAATGTGTCTGAGCACTTATATTAGGAAGGCCTGATTGGTAGTTTTGGAGTATATCAGCAGAACCTAGTAGAGCACATCTGATTTGCTAGCTTCCATAAGTCTGAGCATAAGCCAATGGCTTGATTAAGCAAGTACTGCTCTGCTGATATCTTGCTTTGCTACTTACCTTGGATAAATGATTTCACCTAATAATCTCTCTCATGTAGGATATATATATATATGTGTGTGTATATATACATATTATATCATATATATGATGTCAACCATTTTCTGATGTATTAAGTACAAATATTTTCTTTCACTTATTTATACATACATATATATTAGTTTTAACCTGTGTTTCTTTAGCCATACAAAAATTTAATTTTGACAGTCTCATTTATTTAGTTTTGATCCTATAGCTTTTGCTAATAGCATTGTATCATTAAGACTATTTTGAGGTTTTGAAATATTTTGCTTATATTTTCCTCAAAGTAGTTTATAGGTTCTTGTCTACTCTCAAAGTTTTTGATCCACTTTGAATTGAATTTTGCCGCCCTGGGCATGCTCCTTGAAACTGAGTATAAAAGGAAAAATTAGGACTGTTGGGGGGGCTCAGGATAGTGACCAGAGCAGCACCTGCCAGCTTGGGGGGTGTCCAGAAATAAAACATCAACCCCACATCTCTTGCCCTGGCAAGAAGCTGCAGCACCGCTCCTGTTGACTCATTTTATGTGGGTCTTTTCCTCCCACCTTCTACCTTCTGTAGCTTGCTACCAGGTCCAGATCCAGCCAGCTCGAGGACTCTACTTGGTCCCTGACTGCTGTAAATCATTTCTCAGATTCCACAAGACCACTGTGTGAATTAAATATGTGCCCTGGATCTTATCTCCCTCTCAGACTATCTCAAAAGACTTAATGGAGATACCTATATTTTCTTAGCATGTATCTGTAGACACATTTTCTTTATTTCCATATGTAGTAGTAGCCTGCTCCTTCTGCCCTTTTTGCTTCTTTTAGTTCTAATTAGCAGGAAATTCTAATAGAAAAATATTGCTTGGGATAATGCCTCAGGTCAAAACTAGGGCACAGAAACTGTATAGCATGTTATTATTACCCACAAACTTAACAATTATATAATATGGTATTATTCCTTTTTACATAGGCACACAAAAATGGGGAAATTTATGTATAGAAACAAGTCCTTATCTAATAGGGAGAAGAACTCATACATTTTATAATGCAAGGGTGCCTTCCACCCTGAAAATTTATCTTGGGGACTTGACTTAGGCCTCAACTGATAGGACATTGACTGTCCAACCCCAAACCCCAGTTATTAACCTTAGAACTGGCACAGTTCCCCGCACCAGCACCAGGAATCAAACTCCCCCTGGGGGAGGTCCTAATACCACTCTGGAAACAACTTGCTCCAGGGTAGGTTTTTATGACATCCCAATGATGAGGAAACAGCAACAGCTTGATCTAAGGGCAGGTTGCCCTATCTCACCACCTAACAGATGAAATCAGAAGATACTCCATCCTTGAATCTGTGAAAAAACCAAGATCTCTAATTACAGAAGACTGACTCCAACTACTACTATTGATCAGAACTTTTCCTGGAATCATAAAGAAAGACTTTATCCTATATTTTGTCCTAGGATCTGTGCTAAAGCCAAGCTCTCTATTACAGAAGACTGACTTTGACAACCATGACTGAGAAGAACTTTTCCTGGAACCATAAAGAAAGACTTTGTGGTTTGACAACTAACATGTTTGTTGTCTATAGTCAGTCTTATCACAGTATGATTCAAGGGTAGAGGCAACATGTATCTCTTAGACCAACGCTATTGTCTTTCTAATTTCCCCAATGTTCACTGCACCTATGGGGAAAAAAAGCTACATCTGTCTCCCCTTTTTTTTCTTCTTCTCCTTTGTTTTCTTTTTTAATTTTATTTATATCTCCTAGATAAGGGCTATTGCCTTTTTTTTTTTTTTACAGAACCACAGAACATAAATTATCTTGTTCTACCTCATATTTTTATGTCCTCTTACAAATTGAGAGAAGAAAAGTGGATGGGATCCAGGTTCCAAGTGGTCTCAGGAGCACGGAGTGGAAAAAATAAATGGTCAGATATAAATACCCAAACCAGAGTTAACAACAATAGAATCAAGAGACCCGAACTATAACAAGCTATACACAAATGGAACTGTTATACTAGCAGTCCAGGGAGCTAAGGGTGGAATTATGGGATGCATGCTGTGAACTTTGATGGAGGGAGGTCAATATTCGTAATGAGAATGGCCCTAATTAATTGTTAGTATATGCCTAAAATACAACTGTGAAAGACTTGTAATTCACATTGATTTTAATAAATAATGTTTTAAAGTTTATATATAATATCCAAGGATGGAAGAAATATTCTTAAACTTAATTTTACAAAAGATAACTTCATTCCTGATTGTTTTGTCTTTTATATGTCAGAGCTAAAATAATTTTAGAAATGATCCAGTAAGGTAAATCCGATGGATACCATACCAGCAGAGCTTGACCTGAAAAAGAATTTGTTTTGCTTTTTCTGTACTTAATTGATCAGTTTTCTTTCTTTGTAATTGGTCTTCCATTGGAGTATTTTCTTAATAGATTCCTTGCAGAGATTGCTTTCTGTACTTGACCTATAAGGTATGTAAGATCATGTCATATATAAGACATCCCTGTATGGAGGTTATACAATTCATAAAATGTAAGAATTCTCCAGGGAGTTTTCTACCTAAATGAACTTGATTTGTTGAGTTATATACATAATTTTATTTGAAAGTGAACCTTTAATAATAGATCTAGAAACATGTATTTCTGAAACCTTATCCTTTTTTGTTTGTAAAAAATCTATTCAACTCGTGCATGGTAATAGATTTGGCCATTTGGTTTCACTTCACTAAATTAACCAAAAAATAAGAATTATAAAAGCTTTTTGATTTACTGGAGTCTCTGACTTTATATAATTTAATGAGATATTCCTGACAAACTTGCAAACAGATTTCTAGCTGTATTCAGACTTTCAATCTTTGTGATGAAGAGGTGGGTTTTCCTTGTTTTATTTTAAACTAGCAAAACAAGAAATACTAGTCACACAAATTAAAACAAGTGAAGAATTAACCTTAAAAATGTCCAGACTCCAGATGGCAGCATGGAAGTCATCAAAGTCATTTAATCTTCCAGAAGATTTATCACTGCAATAACTCAAATCTTTAAGTGGACTCTGCCACAGTCTTAGAGCACACAACACACACACACACACACACACACACACACACACACAAACTCACAGAATCAATGCAGTTCATGGGTGTGATAGTGCACCATTAACAAGAATATTAAACAGGACCCTAGAGGCAGAAGTGTTGCCTAGAGAACCATGAAGCCTTTAGCATTGGGATTCATAAAGACAGTCTCACTGGTGACAAAGATATTCAGGTCTCTTTCTTTACTTCACAATCATGTACTGCTTTAATACACTTTATATCTCCTTTTCTCATTTTCTGCTCCTACCATATACCTCATTTTAGCTATTATATAGTCTTTTTTTCCTGTTCTGTCACTAATATTTTTCACAAATTTAAGAAATAAAAACTTTCAGTTTCCTTTCTCTGAGAAAAATTTCCCTTTTCCCTCAAGAAAAATTCCCCATATCCAATTCCCAAGCTATTTTTTTCCACAGTGATATGTTGAACATATAGAAAAAAAGGGCTTTAATATGACATCCAGCCCGCTGACATGAGGGCAGAACTACATGTCTTTATACCCAAGCCTTATTTTAGACATTCTAAGAATAAGAATTCATTATTATAATTATACATTTTTGCAAAATGTTAATTTGCAAATGGTAATTTGGATAATATGACCACATTTCAATACAATGTGCTTCTAGTAAAAGGTGGTTTCATAGGAAGATCATTATATCGATGAGGGTCAGAAGATGCAGTGCTCCTGGGGTCCTGTGGTGCAGGGAATGAGTAGGGCCACTCTAATAGTGCTCAGTTGTCTCTAGGACTACACCCTTTGATTCTTACAAAACCATATTGTCTGGAAATTAAACTCTATTCAAGAAAACCCCCAGTTCACACTCTCTAACTCTGAATTCTACAGCTTTTATTCAACTTTATTTGCGGCACTCAGGGGTCACTCCTAGCTCTGCACTCAGAAATTAACCCTGGCAGGCTGGATGATCATATGGATGCCAGGAATTGAACCAGACCCCTCCTGTGTCAGCCACATGCAAGGCAAAGGCCCTACTGCTGTTTTCTCTCCAGGCCCTGAAGTCTATAGCTTTAAAAATTAATATTATAGGGTATTGTGAGTGTCCATATAGAAAAAAGAGGAAACAAAGCTTCACATGGTTAAATATACACAAGTGAATTACCTAATGTCAATACAAAAAAAGTAAAGTTCATATTAATATATTCAGAGAAGGTATTAACAAGATTCAATACTCATTCATGATAAAAAGAAGCATCAATAAAATATGGGTTATGAGAGAACTTTCCTCAACATAGTTAAAGCTGATTATAACAAGCATTCAGGAAGCTTAATACAATGGTGAAAGTATGAAATCTTTCTCTTTAAGATCAGGCATAAGACAAAAATGCCCATAACCACTACTATTATTTAATATACTATTAAAAAGTCCTTGCCACAGCAATCAGGCAAGAAAGAGATATTAGGGAGCCGGGAGGTGGCGCAGGAGGCAAGGTGCCTGCTGCCTTGCCTAGGACGGACCATGGTTCGATCCCCCGGTTCCCATATGGTCCCCCCGTGCCTGCCAGGAGCAACTTCTGAGCGCATAGCCAGGAGTAACCCCTGAGCGTCACTGGGTGTGGCCCAAAAACCAAAAAAAAAAAAAAAAAAAAGAAAAGAAAGAGATATTAAGGACTAAGGGCATACAATAGGAAAAGAAGTCAAATTCTTGCTATTTTTAGATAACACAAGACTATACTTAGAAAATCTTTTTTTTTGGGGGGGTAGGGGGTCACAAGCAGTACTCAGGGGAAACTCCTGCTCTATGCTCAGAAGTTGCTCCTGGCAGGCTTGGGGAACCATATGAGATGCTGGGATTCGAACCACTGTCCTTCTGCATGTAAGGCAAATGCCTTAACTCCATGCTATCTCTCTGGCCCTATACTCACACAATCTTAAGGACTCCATGAAATGCTCTAAAAGCAATAGACATAAAATAAACTATTAGGGAACACATAAATCTTGTGGTGCAATGGAATCTTTCACCCTGAACATTGACATAATGACCTAGTACAGGCCTCAGAGGTTTGGGCATTTTCCAGTCACCACTGTACCAGGGAAGCCATCTATGAAACATCCAAAGTTGTCTGTGACATCACCTGGAAGAAATCCTCTACCAGGGAAGATCCTATTGCTGCTCTGACATCGATTTACTCAAAAGAGTCTTCCCTTAACACTGAGAAGATTTAAACAGCAACAGCAACCTTCGAACTGGACAAGGCTTTCTGTATTGTCCTTTAATTGTGAGTTGAAATTAGATGTCGCTCCACACCATCCTGACTTCAATGCAGGATAATTCCAGGACCTTCAATATGGAAACATGAGACCAACAACAGAGACTGTGAAAAATATAACTGTATGGGCACTACAGACAATGACCGGGATTGAACAAACAAGTTTGCCTGGAGCCTAGAAATAGTCTTATGTCAGGAAACTTCAGGAGTAGGGTCTCCTTGTACTTAGGCCAAAGTTTTTCCTTCCCATGACCCCTATATTTTGGTGGGCCCACGCAAACAATAAGTGCCACAATAACATTGTCTTTTATAGTGCTTCTTTGAATCTAAATCTAAGAAACCACTAGTAAAAATACCTGGAACTGTCAAAAATAAATAAAGGTTTACATTAGTGTTAACATATATGTTTTTAGTTACACTAGCATTCTGGGGGATAAAGGAGGGAGATAAGGAATATATACTTGGGAATAGAGATGAAGGGAGGACAACACTGGTGGTGGAAAGGCCCTCATTTATTGTCACTGTGTAGTTGAATAACTTGAAAAATCACAAATTTTAATGTATCTTGAAAAAACTGGCTGTGATGCTGTACAAGCTCATACTTTCCACAGAAAGACTGATAATTGCTAAGTGTCTTCTTATTCACTATGTTAATTAATAGGTATTTTATTAAGGCTTAAAGAACTTGAGACATGTGAATTTATATTAGTATTGTATTTACCATATCTTACATACCTGACCTGTTATTTGTCTAATGTCTTCACTGTTATGTACTGCTTTTCATATCAATTAAAAAACACTATTAGGCTAAAATAACAACACACAGAAATCCATGGCCCTTCTATATGCATATAATTAAAGAGAATAAATTTAAAAGCAATACAATTTACAATTGTGTCTCAAAATTAAATATAAGCATTGGAGAGATAATATAACAGGTAGAATACTTGTCATCCACACAGCTGATCCAGGTTTTATCCCTGGCACCCCACATGGTTCCATATGCAGCATCAGGAATAAGCTGGATGTGGTTAAAAACCAACTTAAAAAAAAATAAGCTATCTAGAAATCAACGAAAGAGGCAAAAGATTTATACAAAGGAAACTATCAAGTACTACTAAAAAAAATAAAAGAGGACAAAAGGAAGTAGAAATTTCTAGATCTTCATGGAATGGAAGGATTAATATTGCCATAATAGTAATCTTACCTGAAAGCTTCATAGAGATTCAATGCAGTTCACATAAAAATACCTATGGCATCCATGCCTATATTGTATATAGCCTCTCATATATTATCCCTCCTCCCATTAAGAACTTCTATCCTCTCATCCT
Source organism: Crocidura indochinensis (assembly GCA_004027635.1). Lineage (NCBI taxonomy): Eukaryota > Metazoa > Chordata > Mammalia > Eulipotyphla > Soricidae > Crocidura > Crocidura indochinensis. The sequence goes on along the minus strand of PVKC010001335.1, from coordinate 25,465 downwards.
CTCAATCCTGATCCATTATCTCTCCTGATTTAACCCTCTTTACTCTCAGTTCTTAACTCATTAGGAACTGAGACCGACCCCTTGCCCCAATAAGCTGCCACCCAACTCCCAAAGCTGCCACCCAACTCCCAAACACCCTCTAGGTTCTTCCAGTTTAAGATCATAAAGTTGTTCATAGTAACTTCTCATTATATATTGAATTACTGAAGGATCCATCACAATCTCTCCACTTTCATCTCTGGTATGACTTGTCTGAACATTTACTCATATTTTTTTCTCATGACTAGCTAAAGGTATATCTATCTTGTTTATTCTTCCAAAGAATCAACTCCTAGTTTATTGCTTCCTTGGTCTCTATGTTTCTTTTATATTTTTTCCTCTTTCCAATGCCCGTGGGTTCATTTGCTCTTCCTTCTCCAGATTTTTTAGATGTGTGTTTAGGGTTTTTATTTGTTTTTTTTTCTTCTTTTATTTTATTTATTTATTTATTTACTTTTTTTTGGCCACACCTGGTGACACTCAGGTGTTATATGCTCAGAAATAGCTCCTGGCTTGGGAGACTATATGGAACTTTGGGGGATCAAAGTTCCATATAGTGGTCTGTCCTAGGCTGGTGCAGTCAAGGTAGATGCTTTACCTCTTGTGCCACTGCTCCGGCCCCTGCATTGTTATAAATTTCTCCAATATTACATCTTTTGCTCTATTCCATAGATTCTGACAACTTGTATCTTCATTGCCATTAGTCTCAAGGAATTTTTTCACTTCATCTTTATTTTCTCTTTGATTCAGTTGCTATTTAACAGCATTTTGTTTAGTTTCCACATGTTGGAAATTTGGTACACATTCTTTCTGTGGTTCATTTTTACTTTCATGGCATTTGGTAAGAAATTTTCATGTACAGTAGAGAAGAATGTACATTTTTATTTTGTGTGATAAGAGCCCTGTAAATATAAAAAAATTCCAGTTCTTGTAGCTCCTTATTTAGGGATCTTTCTCTTGACTTATACTTGGTTTAGTTGATCTGTGTAGTCATATTAAATAAAGTTTTCCACTAGGGTTGTTTTTCTGTCAATGTATTTATTTAGTTTTGTTAGCAGAAGCTTACTGCACTTTTGCTGGGCCTTCATTTGGTGCATATATGTTGATTATAGTATTTCTGATATAGTGTTCCCTTAACTAATAGGTATACTGTCTCTAATTAACTTCTTTATATTGAATGCTACTTGGTCTGATTAAGTATGGTTCTCCCAGGTATTTTCCCATTGGCTTATATGACAGCTTTCTATTCTTTAACTCTGAATTTGTATTTATTCTTTAGGTCTAAATGTATTTTCTGTAGGCATCAGGTCCATTGATATTGAGAGAGATTAATGAAATATAAGACCATGTTATTATTTATGTATGTGTGTGTGTAGAATCCAGGTATTTTGTTTGCAAAAGTCTTTTTTATATAGGTGACCTTTCAGTAATTCTTGTAGAATTGGTTTAGTTCATACAAATGCTACCGGTTCTTGTTTGTCTGAAAAGGTTCTTATCCATCCTTTAAGTCTATATGATAGCTTTGCAGGATAGTGGATTCAGGCTAGAAGTGTATTTTTTTTTCATTCAATACTTTGAACATGTAATTCCACTCTTTCCTGGTTTGTAAGATATCTTATGGAAAGTCTGTTGCTATTCCTATGTTGTTTCCCTTATATTAAAGGGATCTTTCCCTCTCTTGCTGCTTTTAAGTAATCTGTCTTTGTTTTTTGATTTTACCCTTTTGGTTACTAATGCTTGCTTTGTTTGGTACTCCTTAGGCGTATTGAATCTGTGCAGAAACCTCTCTCTAAATATTCTCAATGATGATCTCAATGTTCTCAATGATGATTTCTTCTGCCAGTTCTTATTCCCCTTCCCATTTCTCCTCTCCTTTTAGTATTCCTGTGAATTTAGGATTATTTCTCTTCTCATTATCTAACACAAACCTGACATTATCTTTCAGTCTTTTATCTCTTTTCTTTTGTCACTTTATTCTTGGTGATGGTCAGTCAATATTTTATCAATATCACTTATATTGTTCTCTTCATGTTGAATTCTGTTATAGTAGCTTGTCATTGAATTGTTTTACTCCTTTAATTCCATTTGTTTGGACTCTTTGATATCCTGAATCAGTTCCTCTTTCCGTTACTTAAATTGTTTTTTCAATGATTGCCTTATACCCAGGGCCATTGCATGGAGCATAGCTTCAAACTCCTCATTGATGAGAATTGAGGTTCTATCTGAGCTCAATGATTTGGCAGGACTAGTGTTGCTTTCTGTTGGAGAATGTGAAATTCTTTGTTTCTTCATTGATTTTAAAGATTTGTGGCTACTGTGATTTGAACTTTTGATGTCCAGTTGTCTGATATTTGAACTGTTTCTTTATGTCAGCAAACTGTTATTCTATAATCTGCTAACAATTTTGGTAACCTAAAATGCTATTTTACTGTTCACACAGGTAAATTACTAATGATCCCATTTGCATGAGAGTAGTTATGATAGTATATGAGGCAAGATATAAAAATCAGAAACACTTAAAGTTAGTGAGGTTGAAGGGGTGAGTTGTCATGCATACCTATTAGTGTCTTTTGGTAAGGAGGCTTCTGGTGCAGGAAGGCCAGACTAAGTGACACATGGTGCAGGGACAGTGGGTAGGCAGGAGTAAGAGCCGTTGATGTACTAAATGACAAAAAAAGGCCAGCATGTGTATTATGAGCCATTGGGGTTTAAGGAGTATGTGATGGTAGTATGAGGGTTCCTGGTGCAAGTAAGTCAGGGAGAAATGATACACTACACAGAGGCAGCAATGTGGTCATTGGTTTTTCCATGTTATTATGGGCTCTGCAAATCATTTGGTGTGCTCTGACTTCAACCTAAGACTTGACCTCCAGCCATAAATGGCCCATGCATAGGAAGGCACTTCTTTCTTATTTCTAGAAATCTCATGTAAGAAGATGACTCAGCCTCTCCACTCTTCTAAACACATCTCTAGTAAAGCATCCCCTGTCATAAACACAGTGCTACCTTCTGTTTGCTAGAGTGTTTCTATGAAGCTACTATCTTCCTTGTGTTTCATTGAATACCTATTTAAATTTAGATATTTCTTATTTCCTCCAGAAGCTTCTGCAGAGGAGATGGAGTCTACTTGGTTATTTCTTTGTTCCTATGATCTAACAAATTTCCTAATACATAGATATTTCTTGATTTTTCTGAATTAGTGCCCATCCTATGAGGAAAAAGTTTTAATTGAAAGAACTGTGAGAAAGGTTTCAATAAAACATCTGAAGATACATTGTCTAATTTAAATTATGGCCACCCAAATTTTCTGACTTTCACTAGTTCAAATTCTTCTTACCTCTTTATCATTTTCCTCTTTTCTCTTTTTCTGGTTTGCAATAATTCTAGTTCTATATTTCAAAAATCAATGTAGGAAAGTGTTTAGTTTAATATCCTAACTTCAAGAAAATAAAGAAGAGCAGTCATAGTAACTATTAGAATAACCCTCCAAATCTCCCTGAACAGAATAATTCCAGTTGAAGGACTCTATGAGTGCTGAATGCCCTATCAGCTACAATAATCCATGTCAGTACTACCAAGCATCACCATAGTGCCTTTCAGACCAGAGGAACCTTTGGCATGAATTTGCTTCAACTAGTACCATTTTATGTTTTTTCAGAATGGAAAGGAAATGGTGTTTCGGGTTAGAAACTATGAGACAAGGAGTGGGAAGAATAGAATTGGTATAAGAATAATATTTGAATTGTCATGTGGAATTTATTTTAAGGAATAAACAATGTATTTAAGATTTTATCTGGGACATTGATGTCTCCAATATATTATGATATTATTATCATGCTCAGTGTTTCTTCTAAATAAAGTTTTTATCATTGCCCTTTGAGAATCCCTAAGTCAGTAACTGTGCCATCTCTATGTGATAGCCCCTGATTTTTGGAATCTAGCAGGGAAAAGGCCACTAGCCTGTGGCAGAGGCCTTTTGTGATGTCAGAAGGCTTCAGAGCTGTCCCTGCAGAGAGATGCCTTTAGAGGAGACCTGCCAATATCACAGTCTTGGTTTTGTACCATAAGTGAACAGAAATGAATTTATAATGAAGTTGAATTCTTCATATCCTCTCTTCATTAGTCCATGCAAGCCCTTGTGGTATATGTGTAAATTTGTTTTTAATTAATTCATCAGTTCCTGTAAATTCATCATCCAGCTCAGAAACCAGAACCGTGACAGGTGGCCCCTTTATCCTGGACTCTTGTCTCTCCAAACTCTAAGCCAACAGTAATCACTATCCTGATTCTTATATTCTCTTTACTTTGATTAAAATATCTTCTTTAAACATATGTACCCATATAAGTTCTCAAAAAGCATATTTAATTTGGATTGGTCTCAATTGTATAAAATTATTTGTAAAAGTTAAATTTCTAGAGTGATGTGAGCCCCAATTCTTTTATACCTGGCCCTGAAATAACCAACTGATTTGTCCAGAGCTTCCAGGCAATTCTTCTGCTTAAGATAGCTGACAGCACCAAACATACATGACTCTTCCTGGGTGTACTGCTCCTCTTATATCCCATCTGGTTCCAGGCTAGACTAAGATTCAACCCCCTCTGTGAGGTTACTGGCCTCCCCCACCTGTACAAACACAGGGCTTCCTGTCATCATGTGGTTGAATCAGTGCATGGCTACAAATGTGAAGCTTGAACTTTTTAATTTTCTAATGAGAACGAACCTGGAAAACAGCTGCTATCTTGGAGCCACAACACAATGTAATTCAGTTGTGTCATTATAATTTATCCTCTGAAATTTCTCACATACCTGAAACATGTTTCAGTAGTTATTTTCTTCCACCTCACAATGAAAACAGGACTTTATTCTCAGAGAAATGTGGAATTTTGTTGTTGTTGTTTGGTTTTTAGGCCACGCCCAGTGACCCTCATGGGTTACTCCTGGCTAGGCACTCAGAAATCACTCCTGGAAAGCTTGGGGGACCATATGGGACACTGGAGGATCCAACCGGCAGTACTTCCAGGGTTTGCTGTGTGCAAGGCAATTGCCCTACAGCTGTGCTATCATTCCGAACCCAATGTGGAATGCTTTTTACAATGCAAGTCTCAAATGGAAACAAGAAGAGATTTAATAATTCACAATATTGTAGTACAAAATAAGTGCAATGCAGTTGTAAGGATAACCCAATCCTAATTATAGTACTCCTCCATGTCATCTGTCATTAAAAGACTATTATTTTCAGTAGAAAAACTATTAATATTGACAATGAAAATCAAAGTTCGCCTGTATCATTTCTTCACTAGATCATGTTGGACCACTCAATGTTTGTTTTCCAATGTTACCTCATAGGGTGTAGTTGCCATTACCTGAGATAAAGTGTGAAATTGTGACATGATTATTATATAGCTGATCACTCCTGACAGAGTGCAGGAGACCATAAGGAAATGAACCTGGGTTTACATCATGCAAGGCAAACACCCTATCTACCCACTGTATCAGGCATCCTCACTGATTTTTAATTAATACTCAATTATTACATATTAAGAAGCCTATGACCATTGTCAAAATTTATGCCCCTGCACTCAGTTAAATGATCCCATATACACTCATGACCCATTTTTTTTAAACTACAGTATAGATTATAGCCTATATTATATATGTTTAACTATTTGGTAGGCATAAGTCAATGGCTTAATTCCTCAGTTGAGTCACTCCCAGTCCTGAACTTTGAGGATTCATTCTCCATTCTGCTTCATCTAACATCTTGGTCAGATTAATCATCCCCAGTCAGAAATTGCATATATCACATTTCCTCTCCTCCCTAACCAAGCCTTCATCCATAAACAACAGAAAACGCCTGTGATTTTCCAATACCTTTAAAATGTACAATTCCCTTAACTTGGCATTTTATCTTCACCACGATTTAGAAATAATGTATTCCTTCATAATAGTCGTCTTTCACTCCTTTACCAAAATACTGTGTTATAGGCAAATGTTGAATTCTTAAATGCCTGATTTCTGACAAGTCTGCAATCCATTTCTGCATGCTACAATCATACTTCCCCTTTTCCAGATTTCCTTCTTGTCACTGATACAAGTTACATAGATCCGAATTTTTCTTAATTGGTGAGTACTCAGTATTCAGTACTTAATTTACAGCACCCAATTGGCTGAAAGTGTTCTAGCAAAAATAGATCTAAATAGAAAAAAAAAACTCCAAGACACATTAAAGATAGAGACAGAATATTAAAAACCATCAAGAGCAAAAATAAATTACATACTTAGAAAATACTGTAAGATTCACAGCTGACCTATCAAAGAGACTGTAGAAACTAGAAGAGAATGGTGCACCCCCCACTTAGCCTTCCATGAAATGAACACCTCGCCAGAATATTCTATACAGTTAGATTTGTAGTGATAATACAAAGCTTCATGGATAGGCAACAGCCTGTGGAATTCAGAGCCCATAGCCTTAAGACCAGCTTTGCAAGTGTTAAGAAACTTTTTAAAAAGACAACACAAATTTTCAGCACTTTGCTACCAAATATGTTATCACTCATGATGCTTATAGTTATCTCTTAAGGAGGTATGTTTATTATTCCTTTTTATTTCATTAGTTATTTATTGTTTAATTCATAATGAATGCTATGTCTACAGATTATTGTTTTATACCTATGGAAATTGTATTGCATTTTACATATTAATATAGTTACTTAAACATTATCTATAATATTTACTAATATAAATAGTCCCTTTTAAAGATAAAATGTACTTGTATAGGCCTATTCATATTTTTTCTTTATAAATTTTCTTTAACAATTCTCTACATGGGGCCAGTGAGGTGCTAGAGGTAAGGCATATGCCTTGCAAGCGCTAGTCAAGGAACGACCGTGGTTTGATCCCCCGGCATCCCATATGGTCCCCCAAGCCAGGGGCAATTTATGAGCGCTTAGACAGGAGTAACCCCTGAGCATTAAATGGCTGTGGCCCCCAAAAAATTCTCTACATATGGTGGCCAGAGCAGAAGCACAATGGGGAAGGCTTGTGGTCAACGTGGATTTGATCCCCAGCATCCCATATGCTCTCCCGAGCCTGCCAGGAGTGATTCCTGAGTATAGATCCAAGAGTAACCACTGAACATTACCAGGTGTGGCCCCCCAAGAAACCAAAAAATATTACTTTCAAAATATTGTTTCCTTATTTGTATTAAATTTTATATTTGTAGGATTTATTTATATCATATACATTTAAAATGATTGGGATAGAATTATTATACTATTAGTTTTTAATTTTGTGTGCCTATTTTTTTTTTTAAAGTTATTGCAGGTTTTAAAAATTTATCATTGATATCCAATATTTTGTTATTTAAGGAGTTTAGCTTTATGGTTCTATATATGTATGTCACAAGGAAATAAATATCTTTGAGGCTGTGTGGATTGGATATTCACCTTACACATGCAGATCTGTATTCTAATATGAGGTACACCACATGGTCCCTTGAGTCTTGCTAGATCCTTTAGCACAGAGTCAGGAGTAAGTCCTAAGTATTTTCTGGTGTGGCCCCGCCCCCCCAAAAAAGAGCTCATGTGTGCTATATAAAGACACAAAAAATGGAATAAAGAAATGGCCAAAGGCATTGTAATTGGAGATTTTTATCTACAGAACTGTTTACAGGTAACTGAGGTGGGGGTGGGAGGTCAAGAAAAGGTTCTTTATCACACTAGTGGGGAGATGTGGGCACTCTGGTGATGCATGAACAATATGTATATAAAAAGCATATTTAGAACTTAGTCCTCTGCTAAGTTCCTCCCCACGTGAGGTGCTCTTTTTTCTTTCTCCTCTACTTTCCAATAAACTTTTCTACTTGTTAACAAAAAAAGGAAAGAAAGAAAAAGAAACATGCATTTAATGCTATTGTCAATAATAATGCATTAATAAAAATGACAGAGAACAAAGTAATTAGATTTACTGTGCATAGAAGTATATGGTGTGATTTTACCAATCCACCTGGAAAAAACAAAATAACAAAGCAGTTGCTTCTAGAAAAAAATTCAAAGGAACTTGAAGGATTTCCTTTCTGAAAGTATGCTCTTATTTTATAGAAATCTTTCAAAATGCAAAAGTGTAAATACAACGGATCTATATTTCCTTCTCTTATATGGCCAAGAGAGAAATAGTTTGGAAGGTCACTTTATAATCCCCAAATGTGAACTTTTATCATTGTTCCAAATAGGAAGGGGAAAGAAATCAGAAAAGCACAGGTACACATTTTACAGAATATACTCCAACACAGCACAGTGCTGGACTGACTGTTTGCATGTGGGCACAACCTTACAAAAATGCAAGAGAGACTGGGAATGCATTTAGTTTGTATGCAACTAAAACTAACTTAAAAATACAGTTGGTTGAAAAAGATAGTAAAGGCTCATACAGCAGTCTCATTTACAAACTTACTTTGATAGTGTCAGTGAGGTATTATTTTTAACTTCAATAAAAAAAACCAGCATTGAAAACAGTGCTTAAAAATCATCTTTCAAAAAATTAAACAATCAAAGACAAGAATCCCAAAGCAGAAAATGGATATCCACTGATAGTGTGGTCAGTGCACAGCCAGAGGACCCAGGCCTCTTTGATGTTCCAGGTTAGAATCCTTACAATTCCCACTAGGTGAAGGCATGTTAAAGATGGTACAAGAAGGAACATCTAATTATTTCAGAGTAGATTGTTTTACAATTACAAGACATTGGTATATAGATAAGACTTATTGAGAAGGGCTCTTGGTCTTACAGCAAAAAAAAAAAAAGAGGGGGGGCAAAAGGAAGAAACAAGATAGATTTGAGGAAGAATGGACCTTGAGTGGAACCTCTAATGTGTTATGACAATAACACTATACTTTTATATATTCCAATATTACTCAGACTTTGGGTGCAGATTGTCCCTAGGAACTTTCACTCTTAGAGTGTAATCTTTGAAGAAGTACTTGACTGCAGACGGGTCAGTGCCTGTTACTGATGGCTAGCATCTTCATGCAGCTATATAGCTTCGTGGGTTTCAAAACCTTTCCACGGGGAAAGAGTGGGACACGAGCAGACCGAAGAAATGGAAATATTATTGTAGAAAAATGAATTACCACATGCAATGCATGGGGACCCACGCCTATAAAGACGAGGACAAATTTATTCATTGAGCTGAGAGCCTTATAAAGTAAACTCTGGAATGCAAAGTAGTTTTCTTGGAGGATCAAAGAAAATGGGATCTGGATGGAGTAGCACAATAGAGAAGGCTAGCCAAATTCTGCATATTAAAGAACCAGATATTGAGGATGGAAAGGAATTTGTATTTGTTTTGGGTAAGGAAGAGGGAGCTAGATAATTATCTAGGAAAGCGAGAAATTCCTTGAGTAAGTCAGCAATTATCAGGGAAGAGGAAAAATGTTTTTTGGAGTTTTGGGTAGAAACTGAAAATTGCTTTCATCCTGAGTTTGAATTATTGAGAAAAACATTCTTGGCACCAGTATTGCGCAGGTCAGAGAGACTGGTCAGTGAGGGAGCTTTTAGTAGGAGTCTGATACTGTTTTCCTTTGTCTGAAGGAGAAAGTACTGAGGCCTGATTTCTTAAAGGGAAAGAGTGAAATATCACTGTCGTGTATGAAATTATAGCCAGACGATCCTCACAAAGAGGTCAGCTGATTTGTGACTACTCAAAGTGGGCTTTTCTGGCAAATACAATTTCTTCTCAGGAGCGCAATTCACCTTTTGGTTTTTGCACTTCCTGAGTGGTCCATGTCAAGTGCCTATTAGGGACCTGCCTCTATAGAACATTCACTTGCTCAGGGAACAAGTGTTTAGTTCCTACAGGCAGGGGAATGTGCATTACTGCACATACTGTATATGAATCCAAGTAACTGTCCTGGGGTTTCTGTGAAATAAATCACTTGCATTTATATTCCAGCAAAGGAAGCTCTGATATTTCTTTAGAAAAAAATTCAGTGGTGGCAATCTTTTAATTTGATGTAGCCCATGTTTTTTATTTTGTTGCTTTTGCTAGTAGTATCAAACCATTGAAAGTAAAGTTGAGGATCTGTTCTGCCTTTATTTTCTTTCCCTCAATGAACTTTATAGCTTCTGATCAGAACTCTAGATCTTTGGTACATTTTGAATTGACTTATGTGTAAGTTGTGAGCATCGGCTAGAGTTTTCATGGCACACATGTAATTATCCTGTTTTCCCAGAAACATTTGTTGAAGAAACTATATTTAGTCACTTCATATTTTCAGGAACTTTATCAAAAATTAACTGTCCTGGTATTGATCTAGTGCAGGGGGAGGGGCAGGAAAGCCTGGGGACCCCTTTAGAGTCCTCCCAGCACTTACCTTTCTGGCCACCTGGGCTGGTATCCAAGGAAGGCCTGGAGTTGAGGGAAAAAGAGGGGGACGGTTGGGGGTCTGCCAAGCCTCCCAACACCCCCCAAGCTAAGGAGAAGGCCTTTGGCCTGGGGTCTCCCCTAACCCCATGATTTATGGTTCTAGAAGTTCTGTTCCAACACTGTTGTTTTAATCAGTTTTCTGTAGTTGGTGGTCTTGGTTTTTGCCCCGATCCTAGGACAAAGCATAGGATAGAGTCTTTCATTATATTTACAGAAGATCTGCTCAGTTGCAGTTGTCTTCTGGTTGTGTTTGGGTTTCTTTGCTGCTGTTTTTCCAGCTTTTTTAGGTGTCCCTTTAAATTGTTGATTTTGTAATTTTCCTCTTTCCTGACATAGGCCTGTATTGCTATGAATTTCCCCCTAATACTGCTTTTGCTTTGCACCATAGATTTAGGCAATTTGTCTCTTCATTATCATTTGTCTCAAGGAATCTTTTTATTTATTCCTTGAGTTCCTCTTTGATCTAGCTGTTGTTGGGCAGCATATTGTTTAATCTCCAGGTGTTGGATTTTCTCCATAGCTTATTTTTACAGTCAGTCTTGATCTCTGTTGCATAGTAATCTGATAGGGTACTTCTAATAATCTTTATATTTGTGACTTTATGCAAGTTAGATTTATATCCTATGGCATGGTCTATTCTGGAGAAGGTTCCATATGCACTTGAGAAGAATGTGTATTCTGCTTTCTGGGGGTCGAGGGCACTATATAAATCCATTAGCCCCAGTTTTCTAATTTCTCATTTAGGGGTCTTATTTCTTTGCTAGTTTTCTGTCTGGTGTATCTGTCCAGTGGTGATAGTGTAGTATTATAATCTCCTATTACTATCACATTACCTTCCATATGTTTCTCCAGGTTTGTGAGCAATTGCCTTACATATTTTGCTGGCTCTGCATTTGGTGCATAAACATTGACCAGAGTTAGTACTCTCTTGGTCTAGTGTTCCCCTGATCAGTATGTAGTGACCCTCTTTGTCTCTGATCACTTTCTTGAGGTTGAATGCAATTTGGTCTGATATAAAAAAGACTGTCCCAGTTTTTTTCCATTGGTTTGAATAATTGATTTCCATTCTTTTATTCTAAGCCTGTGTCTATGCTGTACTTGTAGGTGTGTTTCTTGCAGGCAGCAGAGATCTGGTTTTTGTTTTCCAATCCAAGTCTCTACTATATGTCTTTTAATGGGAGAGTTTATTCCATTGACATTTAAGGAGATTATTGACAGAGAGGGCTTTTGTAAGTTGTCTTGTGTGGCGTGGTTGTTGTTACAATTGGGGGGTTGGATTGTGTAATTCATCTCTCAGTATAAAATTTAGAATCAGTTTTTATTTCGCAAATAATGCAAATTCTTTTTTGTCTGAGAATGTTTTTAGTCCTCCCTCACATGTGAAGGAGAGTTTTTCTGGGTAGTGGACTCTAGGTTGGAGGTTTCTTTCATTCAGTTGTTTAAATATGTCAGTCCTCTGTCTTCTTTTTTGATTTGTTTCAAATGGGAGATCTGGTTTGATTCTTATGTTCCTTCCTTTGTACTTGAGGTTTTTTCTCCCTTGTTGCTTTAAGGAGTTCATCTTTCTCTATTTTTTTTTTTTTTTTGCCATTTGGAGTGTTATCTGTCTTGGTATTGGTTTTTAGGGTCTGTTTTATTAGGGACTCTTTTAACCTGCATTTGCATCAGAGCCTCTTTCCAGGGGGTCAGAAAGTTTTCTGCTATTATTTCCCTGACCACTTGTTCTCCTTTCTGTTTTCCTCCCCTTCTGGTATTCCTACAATGCATAAGTTATTTCTCTTGTCTTTGTTCATTAAATACCTAACTTTTTCTTTTACCTTTTATTTTCTTATTGGCTTCTTTGTCATATTTGGTTTGTAGTTTTTCTTAAAGTTCTTCTATGTGATTCTACAACAATGTAATTCTGCTACTGTGGCTTGCTAAGACATATTTTATTTCCTTTAGTTCCATTTGTATGGAGTCTCTCATCTTCTGTAAAAGTTCTTCCTTGAGTTGTTTAATTTGTTCATCTGTAGATTTCTTGCACTCGCTGGCTAGTGATTCCTTGATTTCTTTTGCCATGGTTTGCATTGCTGCTTTTAGGTCTTCATCTACTGGGCCCGTGCATTTTGGTGGACTTGGAAACTTGTTAGGATTTCTCTCCATATCCCCAGTTGTTAGTGTTTTTCTTAGTTTACCCATATTTATTTGTATTTGGTGGTTTAGCTTGGAGTGACTGAGCTCAACTGGTTGGGTCGGCATGGGCCTACAGCCCCATCCCACCCCCCACCTGGCAGACAGCGTGGCTCAGCTCCTCTCCACAGTGACTGAGCTTCACAGGTCCAGCCTAGGTCTACCACCTCTCCAATACTCTTTTATCTGTTTTAGTGCTAATCAATCGTTTAACGATAGAGAAATGTAAATGGCCTTTACATTAAAAAATTTGAATATATACCATTTTCTTCTGACTAGGTGAGGGACCAGCAGCAGTTCTGTATCACCAAGCTAGCCTGCATGAACTAATTGGTTGGTGAACAATTAATGACATCTTGTGTTTGGTAAGACTTATGCCATCAAATTTACATCGTCCTGAGCTGCAAAAAAAGAAAAAGTTTAAGTTTTCACGTGCCTGAAAGCATCTTTGCAGAAAATTTGATCATACTTTGACAGAAATCAGGAGTTTAATCTCACAAAATCACAAAGTTTGAGTGGGTTCAATAGTGACCAGGGAATATTCATAAGTTCCCAGTAGTAATAGCACAACAAACACATTTTAACAAGCTTGTGGTGTCACCCAAGTTTTAAGATGAGCAGCAGTGTCTGTCCACCAAACTTAATATGTTTGAATATCAACAAGGGACTAAGGTTGCCATTTCTAGGAAGTGACAACCTACTGTGATTAAATATACACGAATTGTGACTAGGGAACTTTAGTGAGTTAAGAGAAGGCTGGTTAACTTAAAAGGAGGCTAGAATAATAGTCATAATGATAAATCTCTTCCAATAATAGTAGAGAGAGCCTAGGCAGTGAGGCCTTTTTGCTATCTACATATGAGATCCACTAGTACTTCCTATTGGGATGCTGCTTTTATGCTACCATTTAGCTGTGGTCACACAGCTATGAGTCATATTTGTTTGTCTACTGTGCTTGAACAACCTTGGTGGCTCTTGGTGCCTGATAACATACAGGCAAGTATGACTTTCCTCAAGTATTTGTGCATTGCCATAGAGAATAAGATCTAATATGGCATTCACCAGCAAGGTGGCATCAAAAGTGGTATCAGTTGGTGACCTCAACTCCTGATTCTCTTTATAGTTCCTTACTTCTTATTCCAGTTATTTTGTTGTGGTGTTTGTTATTTGGCACAACACACCAGCCCATTCCCAAAACAAAGTGTCACACCTTAGATATAGCTTCCAAATTTCTGTTGGAGCCTGTTGCTCTATGATGTATTTTTTTCCTTAGCAAACGCATCTTCCTTGATTCCATCTGTATGGTTGTCATCTAACTTTTGCTGTGAAAATTTTGATAGGTGGAGATTCATGTCCATTTACATATAGCTTAATCAAAAAAATTTTTTGGTGTTTGGGCCAAACCCAGTACTTGCCAGGGGTTACTCCTGGATCTGTGCTCAGAAATTGCTCCAGGCAGGCTCAGGAGATCATATGGGATGCTGGGATTCAAAACACCATCCTGCTGTATCCAAGGCAAATGCCCTACCTCCATACTCTTTCTGACAGCGTAATCAAATTTTAGGTATAGACTTAGGTATTGATCATTATTTTAGCAGGACACAAGCAAAGTTCTTTCAGTTTAGATATTCTGATGCTGCTTAAAGCATAATCTATTTCTCAAAAGGTTTTATTTTTAAGTTTTATATTTTGGCTTATTTTAACATTTAATGTTACATTCCCTTTCCTACAGTTTAGAGCAGGGGTCCTCAAACTTTTTAAACAGGGGGCCAGTTCACAGTCCCTCAGATCGTTGGAGGCCGGACTATAGTAAAAACAAAAACTACGAACAAATTCCTATGCACACTGCATATATCTTATTTTGAAGTGAAGAAACAAAATGGGAACAAATACAGTATGTGGCCCGCAGGCCATGGTTTGAGAACCACTGGTTTAGAGGGAGAAAAGCTGTTTTTATTGAGTTAAGAGATAAAAACCTGGAAAATATTAGTGAAATGCTTAATGTCCAACAGCTGTGATTCACTTCAAATTCAAGTATGAAGGTACTATCTTGAAGAAAGTCTTAGAACTATTTTACAACAATTTAGCAATGAAATGATATTTCTCATTTCAAAATTATAAAAAATGAGTTATATAAGTGGGTGGGTATCATCTTCCATTTATCATGCTGTGGAGAGATAATTAAAAGTGGTATTAATTGGGCCCGGTGAGATAGTGCAGTGGCGTTTGCCTTGCAAGCAGCCAATCTAGGACCAAAGGTGGTTGGTTCTAATCCCGGTGTCCAAAGGTGGTTGGTTCAAATCCTGGTGTCCCATATGGTCCCCCGTGCCTGCCAGGAGCTATTTCTGAGAAGACAGCCAGGAGTAACCCCTGAGCACCACCAGGTGTGGCCCAAAAACAAAAAAAAAGTGGTATTAATTAAAGGTTACTATATCTGAATAAAAGTTGTGTGATTAAGTACCACTGTCAAGAGTGATTAGTATTAGTAGCTGCATTGAAGATGGGAATAATAACTGTAGAAAATACCTATTTTGTATCTCATTCAATTAAGAATTGAGTGAGTGTATATATTTGGACTTCATAAATAACAGTAGATTCAGAGTGATAGCCCAGTGGTTAGGGAGCTTACCTTGCACATAACTAACTGTAGTTCAATCTACAGCATATCATATGGTCATCTTTGAGCACCACTGGGTGTGGCTTCCTAACCCCCCCCAAAAAAGTCCCACTTAATAATATCTCTTTGGAAAAAAATTTACAATTGTATTTTCTAAGAAGTTTCTGAAGCATGTATAATTTGGTAAGACCTAGGTTTGATGAGAAAGAAGCTAAGCGTCAGAATGTTCTATTAAAGGCAAAGTGTTCATCCTACCAGTAAAAAACTCAACTCTTTTGCCAGTATTAGCAGTCAGACTAAACCTTGTGTATATCAGCACCATATGAAACATTCAAATCACGCCTGTTACTGGAATAGGGAGAGTAATTCAAAGGTTGAGAAGACTATAATTTAAAAGAACAGAACTGCTGATGAAAGACAGAATACAAGACTTATTTTAGGAAGAAGAGAAACCGTGGACAAGACTAGGTTTACTCTATAAATCAAATCATTCAACCTTTCCAAGTTTCATGGCTTTCAGTGATGATTCTAAAGGGAATAAAATACTGATACTCCTGAATCATTGTCATTCCTCTCTACTCCAAACTTCTGTACTTCTGTACCTTTGCTGTCACACTAAAATATTTTCATGCTTATAGAGTTCATCTCAATGTGTTTGTGAGTACAAAAGGCTCTCCTAGATTATCATCATCAGAAATTTCTGGACATTTGAGAAATTGACCACTGAATATATTTCTTTTATGTAACATGAATAATTATTATGCATAGTTGCATTTATATAGTCATAATTCCATAGAATTTTAATGTTTTATAAGTAAATAAAAATAATTAGGATAAATAAATAAGAAAAATATGGTCAATGACCATTTTTGACTGAGAAATTCACATTAGAATAGATATTTATCTCAAGTAAAAAGTGAGACTTAAAAGCATAAAGAGAAATAAATTTTACAAGAAGATAGAATCTTCTGAAGCAGAGCATAATTGGAGTACTTCAATAATCCTTCCTATAAGGTATATAGTTAATCTCTCCTCCTCCGCCCCCATTCACCACCCTACAAAACTGCCATCTTCTCACCTCCTCAATCCTGATCCATTATCTCTCCCTACTTAACCCTCTTTACCCTCAGTTTTTTTTGTTTGTTTTTTCAGTCACACACGCCAGCACTCAGGGGTTCTTCCTGGATCTACATTCAGAAATCACTCCTGGCAGGCTTGGGAACCATATGGGATGCCAGGTCTTTACATCTCAAGAAGAGTGGGCGTAAGGAAAGAGGAAGCAGGGGCGGGGTGTCTTTGCTTTGGATAAAGCTAGATGTGATCTCTGAGCCATAATCCCACATTTTCCCCTTTTCTAACCACATAAGATTGAGATAGGCTAGATAAATTGCACTTCTTTGCTCTCCACAGAGACAAGAACCCAAGACTAGAATTTATAGCAAAGTCATAAAAGTGGCTGTTATTTTGTATAGGTGCAGTAAAGACTGGGATTAAAACTTTTAACCTAGATTAGATTTAGAGCAGTGTGGCCTTTCCCAGGAAGCACTTGGTCATACCTTACAACTGCAGGCTACAGGTCAGTCTTTAGTTTGCCTAACCCCAGAGGGTTCTTCTTCTAAGTCTAGTTGGTTGCTCTCATTTAAGACATCAGACTTGAGCTCTTGGGCTCTCTCAAATCCTATGTTGTTGCCAGGGTGTCATGCTCTGGTTCCCTATCATTGTCAGGTGATGCAAAATCTGCTCCAGTTTCAATCCAAGGCCCTAGTGGGATCCATATTTTGAGGTGTATGGTCAATCTCAGAGCAATTGAAGTGTAAGTCAAGCCAATCTGACAAATATTCAGAGTTTAGGAACCACCTGCAATGTTTAAATTTTGGATTTATAGGTTTAATCACCAGAAACTCCTTTCTTTCAGTAAGATATCCCATTTGACTGGATATATTCAAAAAAGGGAAAAAGATATTGCCACAAAGTACTATTGGACACAGGGGACTATGGCTAGGTTGTAGTATCTATTCCTCAGTTGATGCCATTCTACTATCCCTGATTCATAGGTATAAAATAAAAATTGTTCCCCAAGAAATATAAATATAGAAATACACATATCCCCCTAGGCTGTTGTGATCAAGTTAAAGACAGGTTAATACTAAAGGATTACTTCAACTAATGAGGTAATCTGTTGGTTCAGAACAGTCACGGAGGCAGTAGAAGAATTGGTGATGTCCTGCAGCTGATGGGCAAAGGCATAAACTGAGATCAACCCCTGAGGTAGGGCCCACTCGCAAAGCCAGTCAATGTGGTCAATCCTGTCACCAGTGGCAGTTCATGGACATGAGCGCACAAGATGTAGATGACATTCCTCTTATTCCAGTCATGCTAGGCTGAAAGGGTTAGGAGGTGGGGAGCAGTGCTCCAGAGCACAAGGAGGGTTGTGCTGCAGGAGTAGTGGGGCTTAATAGGGACAGCAACAAATTTGGGATAGCAGAACACAGAGAAGACAATAAAAGGGGTTTTTCACAGGAGGGAGAAGAGGGAAATGGGAGGAGATTTTAAATGACAGGCGGGGAGTGGGGTGGACTTTGCTTAGGCATAACAGACAGAAATAAGGATTAACTACAAACATAAAGGTGGCCATCACATATTCACACATACACATACATACAAAATTGATCCATCAGTTTGCTACAGCTATTATTCTGATCTATCTAGGGTGGTAGGGATAAAACTAATGTGGGGCTAAGAAAAAAAAGGACAGTTCCCTGGGCAAAATTAGCCCTGTCAGCCAATTGAAAATTTGTCCCCTTGTTTCCCAAGCTCACAAAGCTGATTCCAGGAAATGGGCCAAAGCGCTTCATTAATATAAAGCCAGCAAGTATGGTAGAAAGGAAAATTTAAGCCAGCTATTGTAATTTCTAATTCCTAGGAATCACCACTTGTAAGGGTAGATTTGGCTGCAAAAATATCTTAGGTTAAATTGGTAGGAGATCAGGAGACTGTGGGAGTTGATGTCATGGAAGGAGAGAAAGGAGCAGAAGCTGCTAATGTAACTGGGCTTGAGGGGATGCCAGTGAAGGCTAGTCACTATAGTCCCAATTGATGTAGGTTTTGCCAATTCACCCCCTGGCCTTGCTCATCAACCATGATGATAGAGGCTCCCTCAGGTGGGACAGAAACAGGTAGTGAAGGGAGAGAGATGAAGACTTTAGCTCTCAGATACTATACATTTCTTCAGAGAGAATAAATAAGATGCAACTTACGAATGCCTTTATGAAAATGTTCATATTTAGCACAAAAGTTTAGACTAGCTAACTGGTGCAGTAGCCTATGAATTTTTCTGTACAAAGGTCTTAAGCATAAATCTGACTAGCTAATTGTATTTTCTTAAAGAAAATAAGAAAGTAAAACAAAATAGTACAGTCATTTTTGATCATTTATGTGTTCTTCAGTCTTCTAAATTTAAGGCACTCAAAAACAAGCACTTTATTTTCAGCATTTTAAACAATTGAACCACCGTGAGTTATCAAGTTACTCATAATTGAGTTTTAGGAATACAATATTCTAATACCAGTTCTTCCAAGAATGTCCACTCCTGCTCTCCAGTCTGCCTCTATGGTAGTTATCCAAAGGCTTCCTGCTGAAAACCACATCTCATTATGCTCTTTGTTTGCCTTTGAGCATTTATTATTCACTTACTATGCTTCTTTATATCCTGCATCTGAAGGAGGTCATTTTAGAAACAATTATTCTCTTTTATCCAGAACACAATGTATTGTATGTATGTGTCTTAATGCAGCATTTCAAATATGAAAACAAAACAAAAGACAAACAACAGAAATTATATCCTATTTTACTCTAAGAAAAGATTCAATTTTACCTTTTACTGTAACTTGGATTAAACTAAAAGATGTCTAATTATGGAAAATAAAACGATAAGCAATAGCAACATTTGATCCCAGGTTCATGTGGAAAATAAGAATTATAAATGGCAAAAAGTATCTGGTGAACTTTGACAATTGAATTAATATGATTCAAGGGTAGGAGGGCATGGGAGGCAGGAAGAGAGAAGGTAAGAACTATCAGAAAAAAGTACTGTACTGCAAAAGTAGTTAACTATAAACCTAACAGAAACAGAAAATAAATCTAAAAGATAAATCTACTACTACAGTAAAAACTCAATCTGGGCCCGGAGAAATAGCACAGCAGTGTTTGCCTTGCAAGCAGCCGATCCAGGACCAAAGGTGGTTGGTTTGAATCCTCGTGTCCCATATGGTCCCCCGTGCCTGCCAGGAGCTATTTCTGAGCAGACAGCCAGGAGTAACCCTTGAGCACCGCCGGGTGTGGCCCAAAAACAAAAACAAAAACAAAAAAACCCTCAATCTAAAAACCTATCCTAAAAAATATCTAATCCCTAAAGTGAACATTAAACCTAAGCATAGTGATGAGGATAAACTTAACCCTAATCTTAAACCAAATCCCAAATTATAAAATTAAGTCATTTGAGGTGTTTTATCTAAAAATAGTAGAATTTTTTATCAGATGGAATTTATGCATATAGGTCTAAATATCAACATCCTAATTGGCTTTTAATTAACTTTTTATATGGTATAAAATGGGGGCTCACATTTTTTGTCTTGCATTTGTTGTACTATACCATTTGTTGAGGAAGCTCCACTTCATATGTACCCTTTGTTGAAGGTTGGGTTTGCATGTACCAGGATTTGTCGCTAGGCTCTCAACTATATTCCATTGGTCTGGGAGTCTACTTTTTGTCCAGATCTGCTCAGACTGGATTACTGTAGTTGTGTAGTATTTGTTTACTGTAGTTGCATATAAGGAGTTAAACAATTGTTTCAATATTCATTTTCTGTAAATGTTAACAGCATATGGAACATATTCTTTCAAATATGCCATAAAGGTTTGAAAGAACTCAACAGTAAACACATCTAGATAGACACTTGCTTTTGTTTCTGGGAAAACTTTTGATTAGCAATTTAATATATGTATTAGTAACTGAACTTTTATATGTTCTGTTTCCTCCTGACCCAACATATATCCATATTTTCTCAGTTCTTCAATTTCATGGCATAAATTTTTTATAGTAATAATCACATGATCTTTGATTTTTCTGTGGAATATGTTGTAATTTCTCCCCTTTCATTTCGGAACTGGCTCAGTTCTCTCTCTCTCTCTCTCTCTCTCTCTCTCTCTCTCTCTCTCTCTCTCTTTCGTGAGCCTAGCTAATTGTCAGTGTTGCTTATTATTTCAGAATTTCAGCTCTGGTTTTGTTGATCCTTTGCCAATACACTCATTTGTCAGCTCTGGTTTTGTTTGCTTCTAATTAATCGATTTACACTGAAAATTTTATTATTTCCCTTTTTTGCTTACTTTAGTTTCTCTTTGTTGATATTTTTCTAGTAACTTAAGATGCATTTTTTGGGTTATTTCTTTGGGTCTTTTCTTGTTTTCTGATAAACTTCACTCTCAGAGCAACCTTTGCTATATCACACTTGTTCTACTTCCTCATGTTCTCATTCTCATTTATTTCCAGGAATCTTTTGATTTTTCTTTGATTTCCAATTTGACCTCCCTCGTTGTATGGTAGTAAGTTTTTTTAGTTTTCAAACATTTGTGTCTTTCCTTACTTTCTGTTTGTGATTAATTTTCACTTTCATAGCTGGGAATTTAGTTATATGATTTCTATCCTCTTGATTTTATGGGAACATACTTTATGTGTCAACATGTGGTCTATTTTAGAGAATGCCTTTACATGAATGAGAAAAGAACTCAAATTTAAGGAAGTGGAGATCTCTGTACATATCTATTAAGTCCTTTATTTCTTTAAAATTTTTAGTCCTTTATTCCTTTAAATGCAATATTTTCTTGTTGATTTTATGCCTAATTGATCTAACTAGTGCTGAGAGAAGAGTATTAAAATATCCTACTACTGTTACATTTCAGTTTATATCATTCTTCAGACCTCTTACTAGTTGCTTTACAAATTTTTTGATTCTATATTAGAAGAATGTGGAAGATCAAATAACATGTAGAATATTAAAAAATAGTAAAACAATAACATTTGTCCCAAAGAGTTGAACAATAGAACCGAGCCTTCTAAATATCTCAATACCTTGAGATATTGGTGAAGGAATATGACATGCTAGATGTTGGTGTATAAAATTCTTATTAACAGAAGTGTAAATTATTATGGTGTTTAAATAAAAATCAGAGAGAATTAAAAAAAATGTTTTAAAGATAATTTTCTCAAAAAAAACTGGGTTAAAAATACCCATGTACCTAAGAATCTTTCATTTAATTTTTTGGTGTTTTCTTTGTTTTAAGTCATTTTTAAGCTTAATTGATGTAGTTTGGATCCCTTGCTTATGATTGTGTTGAACATAGTAATATCTATAAAGTTTGCCACTAGATCACAGATGAACCCAACTCCTTAACCCTGGCCCCTATGTTACCATCAGATCTCTCTTTTTGCTTCTACCCTCCATTTCTGTCTTTCCTTGAAATTTGTTTCTGAAATCAAACGCCATTGCTTTTTCCACCTTTTCTACAAGCACATCCAGTGTTTGACTTCTCCTTCTGACTTTGTTTAAGAAGAGTCTCCAGATCATCCATGTTACTGAAAACTATGGATTTCATCAATCATTGTGGCTGAGTACTATTCATAATATATATATATTATACATATAGTGAAGATATTATTATCAACTCTTCTGTCAGTAGGCACTTGGGTTGTTTTCATATCCTGGCTCTTGTACTAAGTGCAAGATACAGGCATGCATCTATCTTTTTGAATTGCTGTTTTTAAATGTTATAGGTAGATATTGAGGAGTCAGATCCCTAAGTCACATGATAGATAGATTGCTAAATTTTTGTTCTTAGTTTTTAGGAATCTCCACAACGTTTTCCATAGGGCTGACCTACACATTTCTCACCATCTGTGAATGAAAGTTATATGTTTGTTTGTTTGTTTTTTAATCACTTGCCCACCAGAACAGGTTTTCCTTATCCTTTCTGATATGTGATCAGAATGAGATGATATTTTACTGTTACCTTTATTTGGCCATTACATCATTTTTTAACCTAACACTAACACTATCATAGTCTTAACTCTAAATCTAAACAAAAATATAGCATTTAAATTAGAATCTAACAATAATCATATGAAAGCCTAACTTTAATCTAAGTCTAATCATTCATGTTACCTAAGACCTAATATCCTTAATGATAAAAAGTAAACTAAATGTATACTTATTCATAACCCTGATCAAAGTTCTAAACCTAACCTAAATCCTAACCCAAACTGTAACCCAAATCCTAACCCTACCCTTAACCATAGACTTTTACTATCTCTAGGCTTAGTGTTATATTAGTCTTAGTTGATTGTTTTCATTAGAATTAAATTGAGGATTTAAGTCATGGTTTAGATTTAGATTAGAATGAAGGTACTCTTTATGGTTAGGTGTTAGAGTTATGATAAAAGAATAACATTGGTGCTGGATTTACTGCTACTATAAGGTTCAAGATTATGGCTACTTATAGTTTTTGCTTAGATATAGAGTAAGATTAGATTAGGGATAATGTTATGGTTAAGGCAAAGAGATTAAAATCAGTTTTAGTATTATGTTTTATTTTATAGATAGTATTGGGGGCAGGTCTTTGATTAAAACTTAGGGTTAAGTTTTAAGTTGAAGTTATAATTATGTTTAGGTTAGGGTTAGAGTTAAGTAAGTGTTAGGCTTAGGGCTGAGTTCTAAGATTAGGGTTCATGTTATTGTTAGGCTAAAGTTAGGATTAAAGCCAAGGTTAAGTCTACTCTTAGCATTTCTGGTTGCTATTTGGAGTTAATTGATTAATTAGGTGTTAAAGAGATTTAAAGTTATTTATTATGGTTAAGGTTTGGATTAGAGTTAAATTTAAGGTTAATTTGGGGCTTATGTTAGAGTTAAGAATCATGTTAGAATTAATGTTAGAATTTGCTTTTTAGGATTAGAAGTAGTATTACTGTTAAGTCTAATAATAAACCTAAATATAATTCAAATCCTAAATCTAACATAATGCATAACATAATAGAACAATTAATGTTAACCCTACCATTTGCCCAAACAGCAAATTTAAACTTAAACTCTGAATCAAACCCCAATTCAAAACTAAACATTATTTTATCTATAAAGAAATTATAATTGAGCATAAACTAACCCTAACTAAAAACTATAGTGTTATCAAATTAACCAAAATCCTATATAACCATACTAACCATACACTAACCATACTGGATCTAGCAAGATGGTTCAGTGTATTGGGCACTTGCCTTGCATTTGACTGACCCAGGTCCACTCCCCAGCTCCCCATATGGTATCACAATCACTTCCACGAGTATTCCCTGAGTGCAGAACCCTGCCCAATACCATCTGTGGCCCAAAATCAAAATATCTACCATACCCTAAAATTAATCTTAGCCTAAAATTAACACACCTAACCCTAAAATTAATCCTAAACCTAAACCCATCCCTAACATTACTTAAAATCTGACAGTAATTCTAAATATAGCACTAAACCTAATAACATAACCTTAACCCTAAAAATAACTTTAACATAATCCTAACAAATAATTAACACTAATACTATAAGCTTAAAAATAAAACCTAAACTTAAGCAACTGTAGCTCTAACATTAAACTAACCCTAACCCTAACACTCAATGTAGTAACATTGACAGTAACTCTAACAGAAACCTAAACACTAAATTAAATCCTAATTATAACCTTACAATAATACTGCAACCTAACCAAAATCCTTTTCCTCATCCTATACTTTACAATTGTTCTAACACTAACCCTAATTGGAGCACTATCTCTAGCCTTAACCCCTAAATTAACTTCAGTCCTAAACACTGTCTAACTGTAACCCTACACATAAATTAAACCTGAATCCCTTATGTAAATTCTATTTTACCTCATACATTATTCTAAATTTAACCTTCTCTAATCCCTAACCCTAACCCAAATTTGAATACTAACTCTAAGCTTTATCCCTCATGTTAAAATCAGAATTAATAACAACATTATTGATTATTTTTTATCTCCATGATCAATGATTCTTCAACCATTTATTAGCTTTCTATCTAGGTGCCTCAAGTTTACAGAATATTAGCTGCCTAGAAGATTGGACTGGGTCAAAGTATACTTGGAAGGAAGTATCATTTTGCATTACTATTGTTGGGATTAAAGATATATTTTAATGGTATTATTTTCTGTATCTGAAAATACTGATTTTCTTAACTGGAGACTCTTGTTTGATAATTATTTTTTCACATTACCTTATTATCTCTTGGTTTAGCCATCAATAAAGTTTTTAAATTAAAAAATATTCTATCCATGTAGGTCAACATTCAAGTAGTTATTCAATTTATATTGTTTATTAAATTTATATTATAAATTGAGCCATTTAACTAGCTATTTAGTTTATACTTTGAATTCTTATTGATGTTGTTTTGATTTGGTTTTTTGGAGGCCACACTTGGCAGTGCTCAGGGGTTACTCCTGGCTCTGCACTCAGAAATCACTCTTGGCAGGCTCAGAAAACCATATGGGTTGCCAGGAATCAAACCGGGTCCATCCCGGGTTAACCGTGTGCAAAGCAAATGCCCTCCCACTGTGCTATCTTTCCAGCCTCTATACTTTGAATTCTTGAGTTTTGCTTTCACTA
This sequence comes from Crocidura indochinensis, assembly GCA_004027635.1. Taxonomy (NCBI): domain Eukaryota; kingdom Metazoa; phylum Chordata; class Mammalia; order Eulipotyphla; family Soricidae; genus Crocidura; species Crocidura indochinensis. The sequence continues at coordinate 495 of PVKC010001335.1, read as the reverse complement.
TCACATTAAGGTTGGAAAGCACTATCTATAATAAACAAAATTAGAATGATTTCTTTATATTAATATTCAGAAATTTTATTTAGTAAGCCTTGTAGTTCTCTACAGCTATTAATAAAAATACATACTCATGAATGTGTGCTTACATGTACAGTTTTGAAAAATTCTTGGAGATATCTACACTTACCTAAAACTACATAAGTCATCATTATGATAGCTCTGCAAGCACACATCAGGAAGGAAGAAGGGGCTTACCTGAGTAGCTTAATGACACACCTTATAGAACTAGAAAGTGCTCAACAAAAGGACCCAAAAATAGGGAGGCAGAAGGAAATAACAAAGCTGAGAGCAGAAATCAATGAAATGGAAAGCCAAAAAACAATCCGAAAGATCAACAAAAGCAGAAGTTGGTTCTTTGAAAAAATAAACAAGATTGACAGACCACTGGCAAAACTAACAAAGAAAGAGAGAGAGAAACTTGATAACTCATATCAGGAA
>PVKC010001334.1:0-51683 GCA_004027635.1 Crocidura indochinensis | reverse complement strand
TATCCATGGTGTTGAAAGCAATCATCTTGATTTTCATGGATGAGTGAGCATTCTATTAAATGAATTAATACATTATCCTTTTTTACTAGAGTCTTGCTCTCTGAAATAGAATTAGAGTGATATGATAACCTATTAGAAGCTGAATTATGTTGCCCCTCCCAATTTAGAGACTGAAAGTTTAATCGCTGGTACTTTGATCACATTGGAAAACAGTCTTTATAAAGACAATTAAAGTTAAATAAGATCTATAGATGGTGCCTAACATATAGAGACTTACTTTTGCAAGTCATAAAAATTTGAATATAGTAGACATAGAGAAGAGCCCTTGTGAGGACACTAGGAGAAAATGGGGGCATTTACTACATGGATCAATTGCTATTGGCATTGTTGATTCACATTTTCAAGCCTATTCAACTTTGAGGCTTTACCTAATTGATACATCCTCAGTTTGTGGTACTCTAACAAATGAATCCTGGACTCCAATCTTATATTTGTATTTGACTAATATTCTTGATTTGGAAAAAGGCTCCCAAGTAGTGCTCTGAAGACAAAGCTGTCACTTTTTGTTCAATCAATCCGATTTCAGTGCTAAAGATTTAGCAGTACTAAAACCCATCAGGGTCACTCTAGTGGGACATGGGACCAATCTCACCATACCTGGTGGTATGAGAGGACTCTGGTACTAAGGATTGAATTTGAGGTTTTACTTAGGCAAAGCATGTATCTTTATCCCTGAGCCCTTTCATCCCTTTCATCTCCAATTCAAAGTGAGCTATATTAGCTTACAACTGTTCTTCAGCATAAGTACAGAAGCTTTGTAATTATTTTAAGACAATATTACAGCACTGACTTTTAAAGTATCATAGTGTAGATAATAAATTTCATGAGTCAGCCTGTCTAGACTATGATCATAAAAATTCTTACTTCAAAATTGTTTTTCAGATAATTTAATTTTCACCCTAAACTGGATAGGGGAATTAAACTTGTCAAATAATGGTAAAGGGTCTGTTTCATAAGTTTCTCTCATATTTAAATGAAATGAAGGTGCTCAGTCTATCCAGTTCTTTTACTAGGTATTGATTTGTTTTGTGAATATTTTTGTTTTTGTTTTGGGCCATACTTGTGATGGTCAGGGGTTACTCCTTGCTACGTACTCAGAAATTGCTCCTGGCTTAGGTCACCATATGGGAAGCCAGGAGATTGCAAGGCAAATGCTTTACTGCTTTGCCATCTCTCTGGTTTCTCTTTTGATTTTTGAGTCACATATTGTTTGATGTTTATGGGTTACTCCTGGATCAGGAATTACTCAGAAATCACACCTCGCTGTGGTGTTCAAGTATCAAATAAGTACCCGGGATCAAACCCTAATTGTCTCTCTAGCTTCCAGGATTTAAAACACAATTTTAATAAGGGAATGTCAAAGTACTCTAGCAGAGAAATTCTCCATTCTGCTGTATGAATCGAGGGAAAATGAGACCTCAGAAATCAAGAAGGTCATTGAATAGTCAATGAACAGGCCCATGTATGATAAGAAATCTGATAAGCAGGAAGAAAAAAACATATATAGCTCCTTGCCTTCCCTCTGAAGCCTTTGGAAACCTAGGAATTTATTCACTCATGCATTTATTTAATTCTAAGGGCTGGTTTAACAAACACTGAATGAGAAACTATGCTGGAGCCAAGGAGACCACAATAGTTAAAGGTCAGAAAGTCTCTGACCACTTACAAACAGTATTTTTAGCTGACATTCCTGTCAGCTAACTCAAAGTTAAAACTTTACACTGGATTGCATTTGCAATTAAGATGCAAGTTGAGAATTGGGACAGGCATTGCCCTTTGTTTAAATCCAGGCATATACAAGACTGACTTGTAATTTCTGGGCAGGGACAGAAAAACATCATTGAAGAGATAGATGCACAGATAACATGACTGACACTAGCTTTATTACTCTTTCTAGAGTAGATTAATTGAGAAATATTTATACTATTTTTTAAATTGCAATCTATAAGCTACCTTTATAAATATTGCTCAGATAGCTCTATCACTTCATAGTTATTGCATTCCTTGTTGGGATAGAGATCACTGATGCATATTTTATGAATTTTTATAGGCATCATAAGAGCTTTTTAAGTCTGGATATGTTTTTATAGCTTTTCTTCCTGTCAACCACACACCAACTTCAATAATGTTTCACCTATACTAATTAATCCATGTAGTTATTTATGATATATCTAAGGGTATTAGACAAATTTTTCTGAATCATATTTTGTCCACGGGCCATTTAGAACTAAATAGATTTGATCCTCTTTAAAATCAGTACCATAGAGGTTATAGATATGTCGTAGAATGTAATGGAATAGCAAGGCAAGGAATGAGTTTAGGTAAAGACACATAAAATATTCTGCCAGATCTAGATATCAAGTTTCCTACTTACTGCAATTCTTTTTCTATGATATCATCAGAATCTGAGTCAATACAATATAAATACAAAAGGGCTCTAACAATTTATGTGTCACTACATATTCAAATATAGACTCTGCTCTCCTCTATGCCTCCTTATTGTGGCATCTGAAGTGATTGCCAGACCAAGAAAAAGCTGGTATTGGAAGGTAACTCCTATGAGGGAATCTTACCAAGACAATACAATCAGAATAAGGTTTTGCAATATGCCATTTACTATGTGACTCAGAAATCTTTACCTCCTATTTTGTTGCGATCTACACACCTTTATATTCTTTTAATTTTATAATATAGTTACTTTATTTAAGTTCCGTGGTTACAGTTAAGTGGTGGTTATAATTGTGTTTTACTCATAGATTGTATACCACTCTTCACCAGTACACAGTTCCTATCACCAATGTCCCCAGATTCCACCCATGTTTTGAAAAAAAATTGTACCTAATAGACTAGTAGACATGATTTTCTCTATATTATTCCCTTTCTAGGTGTATACCATTTACTGTCAAATTAGGATTTCTTCTGTAAAGATTATTACTATTGATCTATGGTACTATAGTGGAAAATAAATCTCAAAATAGTCTCTCTCAAAAAAAAAATATGGCAATGCTGCATTAGAGCCCACATTGAGGATTCAATCTACAATAAATTTTTCAATGGGTACAATCTAACTGAATCAATAAATATTACTAAAATATTATTTTATGAATTAAAGGGCTACAGGAAACCTAGAGGCAACAAGAATGAAACCAAACAAACTCCAACAAGCGAGAGTAAACAATATGACCCTATAAATTGAAGTGCAAGAAAAATTTATTTCCTCAAAATGTACTATTATAAGATAATAGTACAATAATAGAGCAATTGCCTTAAACAGTGGGACATAGAAAGAGAAATCAGAGTCTATCCTATTTAAAATAGTGTCCAAAAGCATACATCAACTTATCAAAAGAGGTGAGAGGCCTATCTTATGAAGATGCCATGCAATAATAATGTGTAAAGATGTAAAACTTACTTTCAATTTTTGTCTCCACTCAAACCTCACAAGTTTGTTATTCATATAGTGACTACAGAGAATGTTCTTGCTTATGTATAAATGTGAATATTATTGACATATGTGAATCATATTTTATCTCTATTCTAATTGCTAAAGCCATCAGTGATGTTACTATTCTCTGGCCTTTCAAAGAATATCATTATTTTCAACTAAGAAAATGTTGTTTTCTTCATTGGTTATAGAATGTTTCTCAGATTATCACAATTATAGAGATGATGCATAATTTATTAGCGAAGGTACAGAAAGGAAACATTTAGAAAATATTAAATTGGTATTCTGGTTGAATATGACATTTCATAAAATATACAGCAAATAGTGATAATGTCTGAAGAATTTTAGCAATAATCTTGGTTTAAGGAACTATTTCACATTTTGCTATCTCAGGAAAACAGAAGCAAACCTTTGTGAGATTAATTTGTCTTTACATGAATTGAATGGTATGTTTATTCAAGAATGCAGAGAACTAGTCTAATTTTTTTTTCTCTCAGTAATAGTGGAGGTCTCTTCACTTAGCACCACATTCAGTTCATTTAAGCCACCTTTAGTTCACACCCACAGTGAAGTAGGAATTGAAGTTGCAAACTTTGTATTTAGAAAACCTATTTGTGGTGCCAGCTACTAAAATAAATAGACTTGGATTTTGGCATATTCCAAAAAGGGCAATTGTTCAAAGAAAAATTGTAATGCAAAGCATTTAGGATAATGTTATGTAAATAAGCAGTAAGTCTTAATGTATCCTGGCGTCTTTTTATTTTCTCTTTCTTGGTTTTCTTAGCTATGTGATTATTTCTTTAAAAACTTCATTTTCAGAGTTCTACACGACCTCATTATTTTTTCTTGGCATTTTTCTCTGAGGAGCATGACAGCTGCATAATATTGATAACTCCAAAAAGGCTAGAATATACCACTCTTGCCAAGACTTCAATCTGAATGGACCTTATCTATAAACCCTGAGTTAGCATTATTTCTGTTGAGAAATATTTTTCACTTTACTTGAAAATGAAATATACAGTCAGCATACTGTCCATATTCCACAACTCTATGTGGATATTTATTCTGGCCTAAGAATATTCCAATTTACTCTATTCGAGTTAAATTTAATAATAATAATCAGCTATCATAAGTGATGCATGCTTAAATTGTTAAACTGCTTCCACATTATTTCATTTTAAAGTTCTTAAGCTCCTGTCAGAACAGAACAAACTCAAATAATCTGGTGCAACCTTTTTTTTTGGAGGGGGCACACCCAGTGACGCTCAGGGCTTACTCCTGGCTATGCGCTCAGAAGTCGATCCTGGCTTGGGGGACCATATGGGGAACCGGGGATTGAACCGCGGTCCATCCTAGGTTAGCGTAGGCAAGGCAGGCACCTTACCTCCAGCACCACCGCCCGCCCCCTGGTGCAACCTTTTTTAAAGCTAATGGAGAAAGAAATAGCTGAGCATTAATGTTTGAAACCACAAGGTTAAGCAAATGAAACACAGATATATTTCAAAAGTAAAAATTAAAAAATAGTTAAAACAATGTAAACACATAAGGAAAACCAGAAAAAAGTTTGCAAAGATTGTTCAGAGGAGACAAAAAACAAACTAATCTTGAAAAACAAAACAAAAACTATTCTAAGTGGAACCATTATTATTTATAGTCAAGTTGCAAGAGAAAGGTAAGTACAAATTGAAAGCAATATATGCCAAAAAATCTACTTTACCTTTCAATAATCAAGACATGTTAACCTGTAATATTAAAGAGCAGAAAGGCAGACGTTATCAATCCTGCTGGTGAAATTAAAAGCAAATTTTCATCACCTGCTGGAAGAAGTTTGATAATACATTTTTAAACTAGTTTATCAAGCTCACATTAATATCCACCCTGGGTGAGTGATACTTCATCTATCTTATGATCAAATAGACATGGATGAGGTTGAGTACATTGCAATCCATGTCTTGAGGGAAGATTAGATTATTGAGTGGGACAAACCTGAGACCTTAATTCAAGCCCTCTAATTTCATTGTTCATATGCTTAAACATAAATTTTAATGTCTCTGATAAGGATAATGTATTTCAAAGTGATCAATATATTGTAATCAGAAAGAAGGGGTTTTGGGAGATATAAGGATTTCATTTAAAAAATAATATGGGAAGAAAAATAATGTTAATTGCATTTCTAAGTCATTATGTGGTAGAAAAATGCCCATTGGTCTACTCTTTTACTGCCATACACTATGACTTGAAGTGTTTGCTTGTTTTAGTTTATGATATTACTATATAACAATGCTATAAAGAATAAAATAATAAGGAATATTTATCAAAAAAGACTAACAGAGAAAATATCAATCATTGCAGAAGACAAAAATTCATAGGCTTATTAAAACTTTAGCAGAACCAAGCAAAGAAATAAAACTATCTTGGTATCTCTGAGGCATTAAGGAGCAAGAACAGAAGTTGGAGTGGCAGTACTGCTGGTAGGGCATTTAGTGCACTGCAAGGAGTAAGTTCTGAACACTACCTTCCTAAACCCTACTCAAAAAGAAGAAAGAAAAAGAAAAAAGGGGCCAGAGTGGTGGCGCAGAACGGTAAGGTGTCTGCCTTGCCTGCACAAGCCTACTGCTGTGGTTTAATTCCTCGGCGTCCCATATAGTCACCCAAGCCAAAAGTAATTTCTGAGTGCATAGTTAGGAGTAACCCCTGATCATCACCAGGTGTGGCCAGAAAAACAAACAACAACAAAAAGAAAATAACAACACATATAGTATGAGTTTGCAGGTATGTGAAATTCTGGCCCTAGAAATTAAGGAGATAAAGAGACATTCTACCACATAGTTAAATATAATCTACATGAGCACATCAATGCCTTATGAGGAGGTCTGCACCTCACAGGTCTATAAACAATTAATACTGTGTGAATAAGGCTACTGAGTCCAGGCATTTCTTTATGATGGTTTAGTAGAAATGAAATATATGAACGACCACCATATCAATAGTTTATCAGCTGAGCAGAAGAAAAATATATGCAAAATCTGCTTCGTGTAGTTGTTATTTAATAAAGGATTTCTATTTTCCAATGCAAATGTATTATTAAATGTTAAGTTAGGGCTATTGTCAAATTAAATCACCACATTACTATAAGATGACACCCAGCTATTAATCCAAATCAAAGTCATTCCTCCATCTTTTTCATTCCTTTAAACCTATCCCTTTGATATGGCTTGGTTTATTAATTCTTTGAAGCTACCCTAACTGTTTCAGACTCATCTGCCTAGAGTTGGAAATACTGAGTGTGAAGTGATTTGATAACATGGAGATTTATTTTACATATTATAGTATACTAGATAGGATAGTGTTATAGTAGGGGTAGCAGAGTGTGGAAAGAGTAGACAGGTATCAAATAATCTAATAAATACAAATCCTAATTATGAATCTTGACAACACGAGGGGTGGCCTGTCAGATAGTGGAAATGATTAAGGGGAGGTGATAGTAATTTATAAAAGAGATCACAGGTCAGGTAATTTGCTCAGTGTCCTAGACTTACAGCTCTCCTGAGCTCTACACTCTACCCAAATTGATTACAACGTGTAGGGCACAGGCAGTAAAAACAGCCATTCTCACCCACATGGAAATAGAACATAGGAAAGTCAAAGAAATGAAGAGTAGTCAGAATCAACAAAAGGACAGATTATAGAGGCCCGGGAGATAGCATGGAGGTAAGGCGTTTGCCTTTCATGCAGAAGGTTATCGGTTCAAATCCCGGTGCCCCATATGGTCCCCCGTGCCTGCCAGGAGCAGTTTCTGAGCATGGAGCCAGGAGTAACCCCTGAGCACTGCTGGGTGTGACCCAAAAACCAAAAAAAAAAAAAAAAAAACCAGATTATAAAGAATCAGTGAGGGACCAGAGCAATAGCACAATGGTAGAGTGTTTGCCTTGCATGGAGCTGAACCAGGATGGACCACAGTTCAATCCCCAGCATCCTATTTGATCCCCTAGCCTGGAGTGATTTCTGAACGCATAGTCAGGAGTAACCCCTGTGCATCACCAGGTGTGGCTCAAAATGGCAAAAGGAAAAACCCAAAACAACAACAAAAAACAACCTGGAGTTTTATATGCGAATTTATTTCTAAAACTAATGTATCTACAAAGAATTATATTAGTTTCATTATAATTATTGTTAAGTGGTGTTTGCTTTGTGGAACAATAGACAAGAAATGATTTAGATGGGTAGGATGGAGAGATAATATATTGAATTGGGCATAATCTAGTCACCACACAATATCCCTGAATAGCACCAGAAATGATTTTTTGACAACAGAGTCAAAAGTAAACTCTGAGCTAATTTACTATTTTTGTGCCATTTAAATCAATCACAAGCTTATTACATTAACTATTTCCAGTTTTTAGAAAAATAGAGTAGTTACTTACAAACTAAGGAAGCAAACTATTTGAAATTTAAGAATCCAAGTAAGCCATATATGCTCTGATGATCAGCCATTGTTGCTCTCTTTACCTTTCTAGTGGAAAGATAGCTCTGCATATTTATATAATAAGGTGAAACAGACCAAGTCACAGCTCTGCTCACTCAAGAGGTTCTGTTTCCTCAGCAGTGGCTTTCAAATGTACAAAAGGTTGCACTGAAGACAGGCTGTCAAATAACAGTGAAGAGCTGAAAGCTATGACATATACAGAATAGAATTTCTTACCTGTACAGGAATAAGAACAAGACAAACAGGAAGAAAATAGGGACTTTTGAAAGTATCAAAGACATCAGACAACCTTGACTAATGTGATCCTGACATTTTCTCCTTTCAACTCCCAGAAGAGGCTACTCATCTGTACATTATCTGATATTGAATAAGCACACATATTCAGTCCAATGATGAAAACATTAAGTTATGGGTTTGAGGTTAAAATTGTGATTCTACTGATTAGAGTAACCCCCTTGAAATTTTATCTTTTAAATTGGTTAACAATTCTCTAGAAAAAGCTTCACATTTACTTATCTTCTTTTTTCCTTTTTCTTTTTTACTAAAAGGGGAAGAGTGCTTCTTAATCTCCTAGGGAGAGTAACTTGATTGTCATTCTATAAAATTAATTAGCAAATCAATAGGAACAGCAACCTCTCCTCCTACACCTTCCCTCATGCATTGTTGCAATCTATTGCTGTAATCCCAATCACTATTTAGACTTTTCTCTACTTCTTAGCACAAAATGTCCCCAGATACCACATTTATGACTGTTTGACTTGCAGCAAAATAGCAAAAAGTGGTAATATTAAAATTCCATCGCAAGTGTCATATTTGTACTCAAGAATAGAAGCTTAGTAAGGACAGAGACACTTTCTGTTTTACTGACATACTCCGTTGATACAAAACACCTAGCACAATTAATAAATAAAATAAAAGATTCAAAATGATGTTAGTCTTTTCAGGCACTGAGCCCTACATTCTTAAATTGTTGTGAATATATTTGCCTACTGAAAAATACGGCTGTTTTGGTTAGACCTACTCTAACTTTAAAAAAAAAAGTATTTTACCAAAGATACAAAGGAATCAGAATACTAGATAGGAACTTCTTATTAAATTTGCCTATAGTTTGCAATACACATGGTATTGTGTATTATAGTAATGTTTTTTAAAACAACTTATAGAAAACTACTAAAGGCATAATGGTTTATAGGGAAAATGACATAAGGCAAATACTGTATAATTCAGTTTTGATTTCATCTTAGCTTATACTCATAAACAGAGATTAAAATTTCTACACTTATAATTGTCTATCTGTCCCAAAATAAAATAATTTGTAAAGAAATCCTAGCCCTGTTGTCCTACGACTATTCAAGATATATTAGTGTATTTAAATCAGGCTTTTAAAATTCTGTTTCCACTTTCCCTTATGAAACAAATGATATAAAATAGCTGTAAGTGCTGTCAATTATGTCCTCATGTTATTGGGTTAGTGTTTAAAGGAGTGAGAGGAAAACTGCTTTGGTAGAAAAACTCCTTTACAAAGCCCAGATTTAGAGCAGTAAGTACCCATAGCACTTTATATTGAGTGAGAATTTAAAAACAAAACAAAACAAAACAAACAAAAAAAAAGTCAGATAGAAAACCCCTGATGATGAGTTTCCAGAATGAATAAAATAAAAATGTGGTTTGAAAAACCATTTCTTGCCTGTCCTCAAAGCCCAAGATTCCAAAGACCCAGAGAGGCTTTAAGAACAGCCTGAGGTCGCAATTCAAAATGATCTGAGAACCACGCATTTCAAATGTCCTCAAGGTAAGACCCAGAGACAATAGAGTTAAGGGTTAGAAGGGCCGGAAGGACCAGCTCACAATTTGAAGTTCACCACAAAGAGTTAAGAAAATAATTACACTTACAATTATCATGGCAATGTTAAAGAATGAGAGAAGTTGAACGCCTGTCAGAAATACAGGCAGGGGTGGGGAAGGAGGAGGGATATTGGTGGTGGGAATGTTACATTAGTGAAGGGGGGTATTCTGTTTATGACTGAAATACAACTACAAACATGCTTGTAATCATGGTGCTTAAATGAAGATTTATTAAATACAAAAAATATAAAAATAAAACAAAAAAACAAAAACAAAATTTCTATAAGGATCTTTCTCCATGGTCTAACCTGTTAAGACTTCAAGTGCAGTTCTTTAGGGCTCCAAAATCCTTTTTCTGTGACTGCCTTCATAACAATGTTTATCTACATAGAAAGCCCCCAAGAGAGAACAATTTGTAAAACCCAAGCAATGCAGACAAAGTTACAAAACACAAGGGACAAACTTATTGAAAGAGGAGCCTCAATTTCCACTTGCCAGCAGTTCAACTATCCCTATTGACCAAACACATCTTCTCCTTAAACATTCCTATTTAAGCCATAGAATTCAGCTTCAGTACTTAGCCTCACTGAAAGACTAAGATAATAGGCAACACCTAAAACAAATAGCCAAACCCAAAGGACTCAGACTAGCCAGACCATTCTGTAGTATCCTTGCATTCTTTTCAACAGTCTTATCAATTGATAAGAAATGAAATGAGCCTTTAAGCCCTTTAACAGTCCTTTAAAGTCCTATTAGCCTCCTCATATCCCCACTCCTATACTAAGTTTCTCCCTGAGCAAAGTTCTTTTTTTTCTGAGTCTGAGCATCATTTGTATTCAGTATTTCCTTCTTGAAAATATTAAGAAATCTGTAGTTACGCCTCTTACATAGATATCATTACATAGATATCTCAGATGTAATTAAACAGATGTTCCACTGTTGATGTATATCATTCTTTTACTTTTTTTTGTTGGGGGGGTATTCTTTCTCATAATATCCTATTTCCTAAATAAATGTATTTACTTCACTAATAATCTCTCTTGAAATAATTTTGTTATATAGTAGAAATTGGTTTTCACACTCAATGAACCATTGGTATTCTGCTGTACCACCGATAACTTTAGTGGGGTTGGTGAGTATGTAGTGTCTACAGCTCTTCTTGAAGATTTTGACTATTTCTTTTCTTTTCTTTCTTTCTTTTTTTTTTTTTTTTTGATTTTTGATTTTGGGTCATACCGGGCAGCACTCAGGGGTTGCTCCTGGCTCTGTGCTCAGAAATTGCTCCTGGCAGGCTTGGGGGACACTGGGATTCGAACTACCAACCTTCTGCATGAAAGGCAAATGCCTTACCTCCATGCTATCTCTCTGACCCGAGACTTTGATTATTTCTAAATCCTGTGGACATACAAGAATTTGTCGTTTATGACAATTATAGTGAAAGCTCCTAATAAAATCAGAATGATTGACTATACAAAATAAAAATTTGAAAAGTTAATCTTCAGTAAATTTCTTACTTATTTATCAAATATATTCAAACTACTAAGACATCTAAGACGTTTAGAACTGAAATGATAACTCGCCATCATATTACAACTTTGACAATTTTTGAAGAAGATTCTCAAAATTTTATCATGTAATTTCTCAAGGTTTCTTATTGTTAATGACCCAAGGAAGCTCACCACTTCTGTGGTGTATGTAAACATTTCAATGGAATTATTATGTTACTGACCCTACACTGATTGGTGATTGTACCCTACCCTAGAGTGTGACCTGGCATTCTGCTCTCACTGTAGGGTGGTACTTGATTCTGCTCCCACCATTGGGTGGTACCTGATTCTGGGGGATAAAAGCAAAAGGTCTATGGAAGGCAGGGGCTTTTTGGCTGGATTTGACTGGTGTTTTTGGCTTCAGTCTTGTCCTCCGAATAAAGCTGATATTTTCACAAGCCTGACTGCCTGCTAGCCTTTTACCTGCCGCATTCACCTCAGAACCGCTGGCTGAACAGGGTGGCAGATGGTGCTCTGAGCTGGAGGAGAAAGACCTCATCCTCCATCCCTCCCTCAGTCAGCCCCATCAAGGGCAGGATTGCAACACACCTCAAATAAAGACCACGAATCTTCAGAGAATGTAAACACAAACAGATTTATTGATTCCAGCTAGCTGGGGCATCTCCTCTGTCATATGGACTAAAACTGAAAGCCCCAGGCAATATAGGCAAGTGTCTTTTATAGATTGAAGGGACCTAAGTAGGAAGGTCAATATGGAAAGCAGGGCTTATAGAATGCACCAATCCCTAGTACAGGTTCAAACACAATCCCCAATCAGATGGCGAGCTTGTCCTTTTCCAAGTAAGGTGAGAACCTGAGGAGGGGTGAGTAGAAGTCCATTCTTTTGCCTAAATATGTCGAGTTCCTCTTATGAGGAGTGTTGGCTAATGGTTACCAGGGCAGCAGGTCATTGATGTCTCAAGGTGAAATTCCAGAGCAAGAAGAGAGACAAAGTGGAGGTGAATTGTAGCAACGATTTTCTGCTCAAGGTGAATCCAAGAGGATCAACAAGGTGGGGTGGAGAAAGGCTTAACAGACATCTATATCTGATCACCTATCTGAGTTATTATAATCATCTAACATCTATTTTCATAAATTTCCCCTTAACACCTATCAGCAATACGATCTTGGCAATGTACTCCAAAACTATTTCATTAACGAAGTCACCTATACCAGATGACTGGCTTTTGTAAAAAATATCAATTAGTTTACTAAGATTTGGGGTTTAGATCTCTCCTTTAGCCTGCCCTACCAGAAAGGTTTATTCCATATATCTTGTTTGTAGTTCAATGTTTTTTTGTATGTAGGACCTAATACACATCTATGAAAGTTACTCACTTAAAATGTGAATAAATAGATAGGTGGAGGTAGAGCTTAGAGGACTTGATGAATGGATAGATATTAGGATTCAAAAAAAGAAAAGAAAATGAGTACTTTATGCAGCATGTTTGGAGTACTTATCGGTTTGGAAACTAAGCAAAGGGGCCAAACAATGTGATCCTTGGAGATGACATAGTGACAATTTTTTATCTATTTAATTTTAAAATTATTATTATTATTATTTTGGTTTTGGGGCCATATCCATTGTCACTCACGAGTTCCTGCTGGCTCTGTGCTCAGAGATCACATCTGACGGGCTCGAGGAACCATATGGGCCGCATGCAAAGCAAGTTCCCTAACCACTGTGCTATCATTCCAGCCCCACAAATTTTTAAAAATGGGCTTATAAAAATATTTTTGTTGTAGTGGAAGCAGTAAATTTCTGGGTCTGTATGAATGGCACGTAGGTATACTGAACATCAGATGTCACTTATTTAACACCTGATGTAGGAAATTTCTGTAGGCTGCTGCAGCATCAAAATTAGCAAACTCTATCTCTATGACAGAAAACCAATATGTTGTTTTAGGGTTTTTGTTTTTGTTTTTTGCCACTTCTTACTGTTCACTCTTGTTTCTCAGCCATTCTCACTATTCTCTGCAGATCTCTTTATGTCTACTGATCTGGTCCTCTGCATTTTCAATGTTGTGTTCTTTTTCCTTCTCCTGTCAGTCTGGTCTCATCAGTTTTTTTGCAGTCTACTTCCTGCCTCATTGTCCACTCACTACCTCTTCTGATCTGTGTTATGTGTTTATCCATCACTGAGCAAATCTTTGATGCAGAGGTAAAAGCACATGGAGTGAATATTTTTAAAATCCATTCTCACTTTTTACTCTGTTACCTGACATGCTACGTCCTATATTAACAATGTTTAAAAACAATCAATTTGGCCAACTTGATTATCTCTCCTTCTTGTCTTTGACTTCCTCTGTAACACTTTCACCACACATAATTTTAGGACCAAATGATGTATAAATGGCAAATTAAACCCAAGAAAAGTATAAATGGAGTACTTTTGCTCACCTTAATACACATCTATACCTTATATAATAAATTTTAACATGCAATATTAAAACATACTCTTAAACTAAAATTTCATGTTATATTATTCCTAGTCTGCTAATATTAGTTAATATTACAAAGATGGAGTGCATGGGAGCCATAAATCAAAGTTCACATGAAGGTCCTGGGTAGAGTAGAATGGAAAACCTTTATTTAAGTAAAACTTTATTTATAATTCAATTTCAAACATTCTTATCATGTTTTAAAACTCTTAAAGCAATCGTACATCAAGTACTAGTCATGTGCCAGACTTTAAATAAATGCTTCCTAAACCATTTTACTTACTTTTAGAAGTTTTATGAGATATACATTGTATAATCTATTGGGCATATGAAGAAGTGAATGTTCAAAGAAAAATAATTTGTACTGGCCCAGAACAATGTGCTCAGTAAGCAGGAAGATTTTTTTATTGAAATTCAACCTGATTAAATCTAATGAATAAGCATTAATTTCTGTTTTGTACCACATAATGCATCTACTTGATCTGGGACTTCAGTTTCCACGTCTTTAAAATTTCTAAGAATTTCTACACTTTCTCTAAATTGTCTTTGCTTCTTATTTATTTTATTTGTCTTCTGAAATGGAGATCAGCCAAAGAATCTCTCTCACTCTTTCCTTCTCTCTCCCTCCCTGACACAGACTTGCACAAATATACACACTGTAACTGAATATAGATACACATTTTTACCATATATGAAAACACTTTTAGAAGTGGCTGCATACCCAGACATGATCATCATTTGTTTACATAGGATTGATGGGTTTAACCTGCTGTCAGAATAAAAATTTCCCATTGTCTCACATTTAAGATTGCAGTTTGACTCAGTCTGTTTCATATTTGCTGAGAAATAATGCTTGTGATACTGAAGATGTGTTAAAGTGACAATGAGTTCAGACATGAAAGCTCATCAGAACACTATGGTCTTTGGCAACAATAGGGAATAGAAAAAAATTCAAGTCACAATGATCTGCATCTCATTACAGAACATTGCTCTATCATTTTATTCAATTAAATATGAGATTCATTAAATGTTATGTCTGAGTTATGATAACAACTGTGGATATTATTTCTTTTTCTCCAGCCTTATGTCTTTCTAATTCATTTATGATATTGTAGATGAAATAAACTTTTGAAAATCAAAAAAATAATTCATTCAATGTGTTTAAAATTTATGGGTAAATTTTACCTACCTGTTTGGGCTCTAATAACCTATTGTCCACCAAAGCCTGCTTTTATCATGTCTTGTTTCCTTCTGCCCTGACATTTTATACTCCTGGGTGATATTCTTCCAGTATTCTTCCTCTTTTTTTTTTTTTTTTTTTTTTTTTTTTTTTTTTTTTTTTTTTTTTTTTTTTTTTTTTGGTTTGTTTTTTCGGACCACATCCGTTTGATGCTCAGGGGTTACTCCTGGCTAAGTGCTCAGAAATTGCCCCTGTCTTGGGGGGACCATATGGGACGCCAGGGGATGGAACTGCAGTCCTTATCCTTGGCTAGCGCTTGCAAGGCAGATACCTTACCTCTAGCGCCACCTCGCCGACTCCATATTCTTCCTCTCAGTCATTTAGTTCTGTGTCTGCCAGATATCTTTTTTTTTTTGCTTACACTGTGTAATTAATCTTTTGTTTTAATCAGAAAGCAATTCAAATAAAAAATATAGAAAGACTTTATATTAAACTTAGTCTAATATAACTTAGTTTAACTTAGTTTCATATGTATTCAATAATAGAAATTAGAACAGTTAATGAGGAGGAAAGAGATAGCATAGTGGTTATGTTCTTAATTTGCACATGGTTAATCACATTTCAATTTGGTCATCTGAGCAGTGAAGGAAGAGAACCCTGAGCACAGAGAAAACCAGGAGAAAGACAGGTATGTGTTCACCCACCCATTAAAAAGAACAATCATTAAATAAGAGATCTCTGCTTAATTAGAATATAAGTAATAGGACTGGAGAAATATTACAGTGGTAGGGTGTTTGCCATGCATGCACCCAACCTGGGATGAACCTGGGTTCAATTCCCAGCATCCCATATAGTCCCCCGAGCCAGCCAGGTGCAATTTCTTTTTTTTTTTTCATTTTTATTTTTTTTAATATTTTATTTTAACACCTTGATTACATACATAATTGTGTTTGGGTTTCAGTCAGGTGCAATTTCTGAGTGCAGAGCCAGGAGTAACCTCTGAGAACTGCTGGGTGTAGCCCAAAAGAAAAAAAAATGAGTAGTAGAACATTAAGGACAGATAGTTTAGATATAATGGGGCAAAAGGACAGTCTAATTTGACAACAATAACATTAGTATGAAATATTTGAGGAGGGAATTATAATTTTTCTTTAAAAAGTCTTAAGTAACTGAGGCAGACAAAACACTGGAAGCAGAGTCCTCTTTGTGTCTTCTTTGGCCATATTTGCATTCAGGTCATTGTACCACAAAGGAAAGAGAAGAATCAGAACAATGGAAGAGTTCTTTCAGTCAAGCCGGTTGGGCTACACATCCAGCCAGACAGTCCCAAGAAACTGAGACAGACAGATTGACAGAAGTTGAGATCCCCTTTCTAAATCAAAATAGGCATTGTTATACCCTGGGCACTGTGCCAGTGAAGAAAATGGCCATTACACTGTAATCTGACCACACATTTCCTCCAGTCAACGAGCCACACAACAACACATAAAAAATACCAACACACTACATGGTCACAATGGGAAACAAAACACCACCATGCTTAGTGAATTAATATAGTAATACCAGACACCAATATAGCCTCTCTGATAAGGACTTCAGAGTAAAATGTTGAGGATATTCAGAGAATTCAAAGAATCCATGGTTTGAATAAATAGCAGGGACCAGAACTATATAGTATAGTGGGGAGAGTGTTTGCCTTGCATGCAACAGATCAGGACTGACCTGGGCTCGAACCCTGGTATTCTATATGGTTCCCTAAGTCTGCAAGGATGATTTCTGAGTGCAGAGCCAAGAATAACCTCTGAGTGCCACGGGGTGTGTCCCCCCTCAAAAGAAAAAGACACAAGAGTGTATTAAAATAGAAAAGAGAAAACTTTAGACATAATGGACAGAACTGAAAAAAACTTACTATGAAAAATAAAAACTCACTGGAAGGCCAAACCTCCTGCTGAAGACAAAAACAGTAAACTCAAAAATGAATTACATAATATCTCCAGACAACAGCATACAACGGAAAAAAGTATAAAAACCATAAAAATAGGGGGCCGGGCGGTGGCGCTGGAGGTAAGGTGCCTGCGCTAACCTAGGACGAACCACGGTTCGATCCCCCAGTTCCTCATATGGTCCCCTGTACCTGCCAGGAGCGACTTCTGTGCGAATAGCCAGAAGTAACCCCTGAGCGTCACTGGGTGTGGCCCCCCCAAAAAAACCCATAAAAATAATAAAAAAATAGAAGATGGAAAAAAGATTTGAAATAAACAAACATTTGACAGTAGAACTTTGGGATTATTCAACAGTAAAAATAAAATTATTGTTAGCGTCCTGGAGATCCTGTAAGAAAAACCTTATGAAGAAGAAACAAAGACATCGTTGCTGAAAAGTTGAAGTTACAAAGTTGGAGCCAGAGCAATAGCACAGTGGTAGGGTATCTGCCTTGCAAGCATCCAAACCCAGGGCAGACCCCAGTTTGATATTCAATCAAGTCCCCTGAGCCTGCCAGGAGTGATTTCTGAGTGCAGAGCCAGGAGTAACCCCTAAATGTCACCAGGTGTGGCCAAAAAAAACCAGACAATAAATGTGGAATTGGTCCTTTAAGACAAGATAAATCCTACAAACACACCAAATTTCTATAAAAATGATGGCACAAAACCCCTGATAATAATCCCTTTCAGTTTCAATGAACTAAATGCACCACTTAAGAGACAGAGTGACAAATGGATGAAAAACTAAATCCAACATTCTGTTGCCTTCGAGAAACACATTTGAATAGTGAGACCAAACACAGATTCATATACAAAATTTGGACAACAATTCTTCAAGCAAACAATTTGGTTGTTGGGGTAACCATATTAAATCAGACATCATAGATGCAAGGCTTAAAATGTTTATGAGACAGAAGTGTGTAATTTCTTGATAATCAAGAGATATGTACATCAGGTAAGAAATCACACATGTAAACATTCATTTACCCAATGAGGACCATCAAAATGTCAAAGGGTATGGCCATTTTAGAAAATAGCATGGACATTCCGTATGAAACTAGAAAGCCTATTTTTCTCATTGTTGAAATTAGCTGGATATAAATTTCTCCCCCCAAAGCTGTTAGAAGTTGATATTTGTAAAACCTGAGTAACATATGCATTTTTGTAAATATGTGATTGTTTTGTCTTTTTTAAAATGGATATATCTATGAAAAATAAAGTGAAATTCTATATTCTTTATAAACAATTACAAAACTAAATAAAAATCATATAATTGTATTTAGACAAAAAGAATTAAAAAACCTGTTTTAGGGCAGGAGCAATAACACAGTGGGTAGTGTGTTTGCCTTGCAAGCAGCCAGTCTGGGTTCATTCCTCAGCATTCCATATGTTCCTTGAGCCTGCCAGGAGTGTTTTCTGAGTGCAGAGCCAGGAGTAATCCTGAGTGCTGCTTTGTGTGATCTAAAAATCAACAACAAATATAATAATAAAATAAAATAAATAAATAATATAAAACTATAAACAATAAAATTCAAACATATTTAAAAATAAATGTTTTTACTAATAAAATCTAGAAAGACTTGCAACATAATCTATTTAGTCTTGCTTTAGCAATTTATAACAAATTTAATATAATATAGCAAATTACACTGAGAATATGTTTAAAATACCACCTGTGTTTGTATCGATACATGAAAAGTAAATATACTATAATCATTTTAATGTATAAAGTAAATTAAGTATATATTCTCATCACATCTCTAACAAATGAAGACTATATTCACAAAATTTGAGAATAAAAACTGTTAATAGGAGAACATTAAATTATTATGAGATGAATTTCATGTCCAGTTATATACCACAATATTAAATAATGTTGAAAGGTAATTTGCATGTTTTAGTAATAATAAAATGTATACATATGTAGGTCTGGAATTTGCATGGTTTAGGTATATGTACTGAAAAGATACAACACGGACAATATGTCAGGTGATTGTGCCAGTTTCCAAATCTAATCCTTTCTGTATTATTTTAATTAATAATGAAAGAACTTCTTGCAATCTTCCATTTTAAGCTGAATTTAGGCTACTCCTTCTTTAGAGAGAAATGGAGAACTGAAAAACCAAATCACTAAAAGAAATTTTTTCGAGTTCTGCTTTTTCCCAAAAGGAGTTGTTGTGCTTACATTCCCTACTATTACATTTATGAATAATTATTAATTATTCTTCATATTAAATGTTCACGATTCTGCAAGTGTGATTCTGACTAATGCAATGCTTATAACTACATGTTTATAGTAAAAAAATTGGAAAATGAAATAGTCACCAGTGGTGACTATATAACTAATTTTTCTATAGATATGTGAAATAACATGTATTTATTACTGATAATAAATTACAGCTATATATAAAACCATGAAATTAAAAAGTCTTAGTTGAAAGTCTTAAGAAGCTATGAATATTATTCATATGAATAAATATAAACAGTAAGCTGTGAAAATTAAATTACATAGCATTTAGAAATAGATACTAGTATTTTAAAGTTAAACTGAATGTTGAAATAATTTTTAGCATGCAATGTATCAAAGTCTTAACCTATATATACCAAGACAATGTATTGCATTGTTCCAGTCAATAAAACCATTATTTTTATATTTCTTAAACTTATTTGAGCATATAGAGCTATTTTATTTATTTTTTTTAGGTTTTAAATTATGTGTATTTAATTACTTATATAATATTTATTTTTATTTTAAATGTAAATAAGCAAAGTAAAGGTTTAAATTTAAAAAATTTATATATGTCACAAGAGATCACTAAACTAACAGTAACTTTTTCCAAAGCACTAGGCAAATACTTTGCTAAAAATATCTGTATTGGTGTTTGCCTTGCAAGCAGCCAACCCAGGACCTAAGGTGGTTGGTTCGATCCTGGTATCCCAGATGGTCTCCTGTGCCAGCCAGGAGCTATTTCTGAGCAGATAGCCAGGAGTAACTCCTGAGCACCGCCAGGTGTGGCCCAAAACAAAACAAAACAAACAAACAAAATATCTGTATTGTTAACAAATGTATCAAATTATAAAGTTAATATTAGAGAATATAAATGTACATTAAATAAAGTCATATAAGTAACTGTTATCAATATGTCATGAATGAATTAATAATACTTAAAACAAATATATGAAATGATGCCAGTAAATCCAATAGTATGAATTAATGAATTAAGCTTCATATAGTCTACAACACAGACTTAGATGAAGAAGTGTGGTATATACACAATGGAATACTTTGCCATTCAATGAATAATGCAATTACTGCAACTGATGAAATTGGAGGATTTTAAGTGAAGAAAATCAGAAGGGCAAGAGCAAATACCAGTTGTTCTCATGAATCTATGACAAATAGCATAACATATATTAATAATAGATAGTAGAAAAATAAAATTAAACAATGATTTAGATTACATAAACAATAATTTCAAGGGAAGACATAATAGAGTGGAGAAGCATGAAAAACCAGTCTGAAAGTAGCATTGTGCATGCATGTTTCAGGAGCTTTGGGCTTCTGTGGTGAAGAGATGAAGTATCTCTAGATTTAAATGTCTAGACTTAATCTTTCTGAAAGTTTGGGGTCCAAACTACAACAATTAAACCCAAAAATTCCTGTCAGGATTTATGGGTGTGAACCTGGGGTCAGTTGTAAAGGGTTGGTGGGGGGGGGGGTCTCAACCTGGTGGAAATATTGTATGCTTGAAAATCTATGGTAAGTAAAGATGTTAATCAGTGTATTCATAAAAATTTAAAAAAGGAGAAATGAAAGAGTCTTTAGAGACAAGGATTATAAGATGAAGAAAGAAAAGGAACAGACTTATTTTTCTTGTCATCTCATTTGTAACTCTATTTTTTAGATACTAAGAATTAAAAATATATAGATAAGTGAAATAGCACTGATACTAGTCTGGCAAGCATATTTGAATTACATTTACTTCTGCTGAAGACATGCCAGTGCATCTTTCCGCTGAATTTATTTGGAAATAATTGCCAAAAATTTAAATGGATTCAGAGTTCCCCCCATAAGTCTATTGTGAAAATAAACATCTGTGCAGAAATCTTCAGAAATTATATGCATAAAATATACAATGGGAAATCCTCCAAATGAACAATTTAATAACCTAAAGTAAATGGCTATATTAAATAATTATAATCTTATTAAAATTGTATATTAAATAAATTTATTTAAATATCCAAATAAAGGGGACAGTCGAACAAGTAGAGCACTACCTTGTATGCAGCCAACCTAGATTTTTTTTCACAAGTGTCTCATATTTTTCCTGGAACACAGACAGGAGTGATCCCTAAGTGTAGACAGGAGTAAGCCCTGAGTACAGTGAAGTATGGCTCCCAAACAAAACAACGTAAAAGTCCATATAAAGATAAAGTTGTTTAAAATATGGTAAGCGAACAAAATTTAATGACATGGAAATAATTATAATATTCATATAGACATCATGTATAGTACTATATCACACACTAATATCATTTACACCACAAAACAGATATTGTCAGAAATGTTGACTCTCCATTCTAAATTATTATAAATTATAATTTATAAAGTATTTGAGTAATAAAAATCATAATCATAATTTTTATTCCTCAAATATTTTTTATGTTCTCCAATGCCTACATTTCATGGTATCTAAATTTCTTTACCTGCCTTTGACTTCCCTTATTTTGAAAATAGAAGTGGAGATAAGATAAAATAATTATCCTGTATCAATACAATTATTTTTTCTGATATCTTTTCCTCATATAACAGTAGAATGACATTTATATTTTGGTCCACAAAACTAAATACGGGTGTCTGGATTAGGAAAGAAAAATGAGAAATCTAGGGATGTATGGAAACATGTATTTTTTTTCATTATGCTTTCACAAAATGTTTTCCTAAAAAAAAAAATCGGTATACTTGAGATATTTCTACTTGAAAATCAATTTATTTAATTTTCCTAATTTACTGCCATAAAAACATGTTTTCTTAGTCTCAGTGATGAATCAGTTACTGAGCAGCAGCAAACAAGGGCATCCTGGAGAAAAGCTTTTTGAACAGGATATTAGAACCTTGCTCATGGTTTCAGATTGCTGTGACTGTCTGTGCTTCCAACTGATTGGTACTTATTGCATTTTAAGCATGCATTTCAGACTTGTGCAAAGTGAAGCAGCAGGAACCCTGCCAAGATTACTACCTGAGTCCTTGTTTCCATTTGAATGTTTCACAGTTCTTTTGCACTGAAAAATGTTGCCAGCCCAGCTCTTGTTTCTCAAGAGTTAAGAAATAAAGATCTGTGTCTGTCTTAGTTTTTCTTACAAACCCAGAACTCTATTGCTTTAAAGTCACTCTTGTACAGTGGTTAAAAATACGATAATTATTTATAAAAAAAAAAAACCCTGAGATGATAAGATAGAGAATTAGAAGTGTATCCCCCCTATTTTGGCTTCTATTTGAAGAAATTTCTGAAATTTCTTATCATATACATCCAGAGTTAGTGAAAAATATGATAAAATGCAGATTTTAAGAAGGTGGCATAAGGGGGGCTCTGCGGAAAAAAAAAAAAGAAGGTGGCATGTTCAAGTGGAAATGGTATAGATACAGGACATATCAGTGACAGATGTAGTTTGAGCATTCGTTTTAGCCCAGTTTGTCATAAATTTGTGGAATTGCTGCTTTGCTTTAAAAACTTTATTTCAGAAAGAATTCTGTATATTTAAAAAAATAAGTTTTGGATTTTGGGCCACACCTAGTGGCACTTAGGGGTTACTCCTGTCTTTACACTTAGAAATTGCTTCTGGCAGGCTCAGGTGACCATATGCAATGCCGGGAATCAAACGTAGGTCCATCCTGATTGGCTGCATGTAATGTAAAGGTCTTACCACTATGCTATATCTCCTGCATTATTTAAAATATTTTAATAAAACATTTCTAATTAAAGTAGGAAGGTGTTTTGCTATAATAAGGGTGAATTCTAAGTGGTCAAGAAAAAGACCAGGTTCGTCTCCTGTGAGAGACAAACCCTGACCATTCAGTTTGGAGCTGTTGGTAGACAGATTCAAGTTTTACTAAACTTTAATCAATCTAGTTGTATGATCTTGTCCTTTGACTCCCAACCCTAGCATTTAGGGGATTGTCTGGGATCAAACGATAATGACTACGTTGCCAACAAAGTTGCCTAGGTCCCATGATCATATACTGGGACTCTCTAAAGGTAGGTGAAGGCCTACAGGTACTCTGGGGTGGGGGCTCATGAGGTGAAATTGGGTGTGATATTGCTGTCCAGGGGTCGAGTACACCACAACCTTTAAGGGGATTCACCACCAGGGACATCAAAGTGAGTTCAAGTCCCACTAAGTGTCTCCTGGGTTTGACTTCCTCTCAAGGGTATTCTACTACCATCATTGCTTGGGGTGATATGTGAGTTTGAGTCCATATGGAACCTCATGGGTTCAAGTCCCATTAGAAGTTCCAGTATCTACGTCTGGAGGTGATACATGGGTTTGTGTGCCACATAGGACTTTGTGGGTTGGAGTTGAGTCCAGTCACTTTCTGTCTCTGTCTTTGTTTCTGATATGCTCTGTTTTCTTTGTAGAATGCCACTCCCTGGGAGTTGGTGAAATTTGGTTTTAGTTCAGTAAAAATTGTGTGTTGTGCTGTGTGCCTGTGTGTGTCTTGGGTGTGTCTTTATTTTCAAGTCTGGTATTAATTGCTCTCCTAGAGACAGGTCAGGGAAAAGCAGAAAGGGGTCATGAATGCCAGTCCAACAGCTGACAGGACTTAAATTTTTTCTTGGAGAAAGTCTGGACTTTCCAATCAATCTCAGCTGCTTTCTTGATATTCTTAGATGGTGATGCATGTGTAAAGAGAGAGTAGGAGGACAGATTTAAGAAATCATGGATAAAGTGGCCTAGCCACTTCCTAATATTGAGAATTGGCTGGAGAGAGGAAAAGAATTGGCTATTTTAAAACCAAAAACAAGGGATTTAGGTTAATTTATCCTATCAGTGATAAAGGTTGCTCACTTTTCCCCCTAGGCAACCTAGGGAAAAAAAAAGAATTGGGGCTTTTTAAATTTGAATTGGGGGAACTTTCTCAAACTCTAAAGGTTTCTAAGGATGAATATTTATGTGGAAAATGTTGCAGATTAATGTGGTTAGCCTTTTTAGACAGTATAGTTAATTTTATGAGTGCATGATATTGTTAAGATATCTTAATTCCATGACAATTTTTTCACATCAAACTTAATGTTGAGAATAAGATAGCTTTAAGTTTGAAAATATCAATAGTTCTAGATTGTGAATATCTAAAAGAAGGAAAAGCAATAGTACCAGTTTAAAGATCTTTAAAAGTATTATAAAATATATAATTATAAAATTATTATATATAAAGTATATATACATAATTATAAAATATAAATTATAAATGTATTATTATTGAAATAATGAGTTCCTGCTAGGTATAAGAATATTTAGTAATTCAGTCATAATTTGGCAGTGGGCAGTTTATTTTTTTTCCTGCCCCCACATTGGGCAGTTTTAAGTTTCCTTCATAGAGCCTTAGTGCTGGGCTCTAAGCTGCTAACTTGGTTCTAAGTGGTGTGGCTGGGGAAGAGGCTGGAGAACAGAGCCAACAAAGGAACAAGTCAAGTTTTTAGCTATCTGGCAAGGTTCAATGTGAAAGTAGAGAGAAAAATAATTTTTCTGTAAGAAAAAACTTCTTAAAGAAGTTGGGTAGTATAAGAAAAGAAGGAGCAAAGATTATGACTTCCCCAGGTAATATTAAGTGTAAAATAATTAGGTTCAGGTGTGGGAGGCATTCCTTCATCTCCTTCCGGCCCAGTGCAGGAAAGGTAGCTAGGTTTTAGGGCCCTACATTATTATCTCTACTCTAATAGCTTTTTAAGTTTTAGGATTAAAGAAGAAACAGGAACCTTCTTTCTCTTCAGGGTGGAGAGTCACAGCCAGAATGAGAAGGACTTCCTGCAGATCCAGATGACTCAACTCACAGGACTAGGACAGAATGCAGATAGTCCTGGTGCTGCTGCTGTCTGCAGTAGTTACTGTGCGGTGACTGTGGGATGACCAGCAAGAATGAACACCCTTTACTCAGTCTGTTTATGGGGCTTTAGGTCAAACTGTCACTCTGGGGATATCTCCCCTATACTTGGACTTACATAATTTATCTTGGGGTTCTGGTTATGCTCTGCAAGATCTCCTACTACTAAGACATTATTGTTAAAAAAAATGTAAGTAGGTACCAACCCATGGTTTCAGGTCCCAGGATAGGTAAATTGCCCTGAGATCATTCTCATTTTATACTTGCCCAAAGTGGAGTCCTCCAAAAAATGGGGAATAAGGATACTTTATCTGCATGCTATAGAAATGTGTTAGGAAAGTCACTGGCAGCACAGAGGTACCCAGACTCTGAGGCTAAAGGTAAGGTCTCAGACAGAGTTTTGGGAATGCTGTTAACCAGAGCTGTCTGGCCCAAACATCAGTATGGCCTTTAAGAGAATGTGTGCAGACTAATTTCCTAGTAGGGAAGCATATTTTAGGGCAAATAAGGAGACTAGGAGCTCAACACTGCCTTAAGGTGCCATTGTAGGTCATACAACCCTGTACCTCTTCTTGGCCCAATAACTGAAGGGGAAGAGGCACTCAGTACCATAGAAGCAACCTACTGTTTTCTCAATGCCACCAGGTCAGTGCTAGCTAAAGACTGCTGGTTATGCAGACCCTAGACCTTCATATTTTATGGGAGTGGAAAGATTGGGGGCAGTGGTTCAGACAACAGACTCTGACTGTCCCTGGACTGAGGGGACAATCACCCTGCAGGGAATACAAACATAGGCATGCTCTCTTACCCACCCCTGGTTGGGCCACCAGTGTTACTTTCTCTTACCTAGACTACTGCAATTAGACCAGGATTTTTTTGTTTGTTTTGTTTTTGTTTTTGGGTCACACCGGGCAGTGCGCAGGGGTTACTCCTGGCTCTACACTCAGAAATCACCCCTGGCAGGCACATGTGTGGGGGAGAACATATGGGATGCCAGGATTTGAATCACCATCCTTCTGTATGCAAGGCGAACGCCTTACCTCCATGCTATCCCTCCAGCCCCCTTAGGCAGGTTTTAAAAATCATGCAAGAGACAATTCCTGATCAGTCAGTTTGGAGTTGTTTTTAAATGGATTAAAGTATTGTTCAGCTTTAAAAAAAGTAAGAGACCAATGCCAAGGAATGCTACATATGGAAACCAAGGAATATACTGCTGTGGTATAGTTTGCACAGAGGAAAGTGAATAAAACCCTACAAAATCAGAGAGAGAGAGAGAGAGAGAGAGAATAAAAGGAAGACACTTTTATTCATTGTTTTCTCCTAAAACTAGGGCCACAGGGGCGCTGGAGGTAAGGTGCCTGCCTTGCCTGCGCTAACCTAGGATGCACCACGGTTCGATCCCCCGGTTCCCCATATGGTCCCCCGTGCCTGTCAGAAGTAATCCCTGAGCGTCACTGGGTGTGGCCCAAAAACCAAAAAAAAAAAAATAAATAAAAAAAATAAAAAAAAAAAACAACTAGGGCCACAAACGCAGAGGTCAACTAAGAAAAACTAAACATTGGGATTGCTGAAGACAAATGTTTAGGAAACTGTAAGCCAAGACAATCATGATAGGGTCTGTGTTGTAGCCTCACTCTTTTCCAAATATAACCTCACTCTTATCCAAATATAATAACTGATTTTTTTTATCTCAATTCAGTCTATAAAAAGCTCTCCAGATATGTTTCTTGGCCAGTCAATGTTTCTGGGGTTGTGACAGAGACTCAAAGACTGACCCAAATCAATCTATTTTCACACCCAGATGAACTTCACTGTA
This sequence comes from Crocidura indochinensis, assembly GCA_004027635.1. Classification (NCBI taxonomy): domain Eukaryota; kingdom Metazoa; phylum Chordata; class Mammalia; order Eulipotyphla; family Soricidae; genus Crocidura; species Crocidura indochinensis. The sequence goes on along the minus strand of PVKC010001334.1, from coordinate 24,779 downwards.
TCCTGGGTTCTTAGCCACATTAAAAACTAATCCCTATAAAGCACAGAAATTCTGATATTTAAAACCTAGAAATACAATTCATATATAAGCATATGAATAAGCATATGAATTCATAAGCACATGAATTTCATCCTTATCATACAGCTGAAAGCATCTGTGGAAAATTATAGAAATTTTAAAACAAAATTTTTGTGCTTTCAGGCATAACAAGCTAAAAGCAATAGCCTAAAATTTTAGAGCAAATAGTCTGCTTAACTATCTGCTAGAAAATGATTTATCTTTAAATATTTCTTATTTTTATAATTATTATTTGTATTGATTGACTTATATATTAATTAATGTGCTTTTATTTTAACCGGGTAATGCTCAGAGGTTACTCTTATCTCTGCATTGCTCAGCAAGCTATATGGGATATTTGAGACCTAAACTAAGTCAGCCACATGCAAGGCAAGAGCCTTTCCCAATATACTATCTTTCTAGCCCTGATATAATTATTATGTATTTTAATTAAAAAGTATATGACATAAGGCTTTAACATCCAATTATTTTGTATTTTTAAATAATTAATTCTTCTATAATAAAATATGACCACATACATTAATAAAGGTATAATTAAACATTTTTACTTTTAATTGTAGATGCCTTGTGCATACAGAATAAAATCAATTTTTCAGCTAGCAATTCAGTTCAAATTTCTAAATCTCAAATTTTGATCCTTGAAATTGTGGAATATATGTTCAATCTCAGCTAGGTACAAAGAGCATATGAGACAATAGATTCCTGTGGCTGGCAAAAAAGTAAGGGACCAATCAATGCCATTGATTATCTAACCAGGGATAAACTATGGAGTTTGTAATATAATTCATATAGAATTTTAACTTGCTTATGATGATTGCTGTGTGTAATTCATATAGAATTGGAAGATGCTTATAATCTTTGCTGTGCTCATTAGTTTGTAGAGGAATCTCTAGAAGGGAGGGAGTGATGTGGTAATGCTGTTTGAAGGCATGAGAGATTTAAATTAAAAAAAAAAATTAGTGTTTCAAAGAAGGAACTGACTAGAGGACTATTGACACAGTTAGCCAACCAGAGGTAGTGAAGGTAAAAGAAAGCTTTCTTCTTCAGAGAACAATATAGCTCAGATCAGTCATTCCTGCACTAATGAGGAGCTAGGAACTCTCTGGAGAGGAGCTAAAGAAAATTAGGGATGTGAATTAGAATATGTTAAATAGTCTTGCAACAGGAAGGAAGATTACCTGCTGGCAAATAGGTCACATAAAACTGTGTTATTTACTGCTATGTTTAATCCCCCAGGCAGAGGTGGAACTCAGCTTTCACTGCCTGAACTCTTTCTTCCCTTTTAGCAAGTTGCCAGTATAACCCACAAATTTATCTGCTTAGAATTTTGCATAGTTGGAAAAAAGATCAGAGAGAATTTAGACACTTACATTAACTATTAAATAAAGTTAATTTTGCATTTCTTGTATAACAGTGACTGTAGGTGATAAATGACAGATTATTTTATTCATTAGTCCATTTGTCCTATTTATTCAGGGGGGAAAATGAAAAGATGGAGAAATGGAAAGAAATGACTTCCTTGGGCAATTTTAAGGCAGAAAAGTTGATGGAGAATTATTCTAATTATCTTCCTGAGCACTTTGTGTTCCCTGTAGGTGGAGTGATTTAAGTCGTAACTACTTCTCAGACTAATGAGACTAAAGAGTAATTTTTCTAATTCTAAGTTGGAGTTCACAATAATTTTTTTCTTTTGAACAGTAATGTTGGACTGCCAGAGAACAAATGGCACCCTGCAGAAATTCACTGTCTTCCGTTCTTCCAATGGTTCATCATGCATTTCTTAGATAGGGTAGCAGATGGTTACATTTGAGCTTGGTTTATGTTTTGTGCATTGCTCTTTGTGTATCCTGTAAAGAATAAGATCTATGTTCTTCTCAATTGCCTTTTGGGCTCTGCCTTTTAGAGATACTTCTCACTCTAGATTCTGAAGGAGTTTTATTCCTATGCACTTGTGAGAAAAAATGAAATATGAGAGAAATATACACATTAATTAATAAAGGTATATTTTTGTCAAGTATTAAAACCAAATCACTTATATTACAATGCAGACTCTCAGGAAGGTTTTTGAAGGATTTCATTGTAGATAATAGTAAGGACAATTACACAGCGATTACGTCCCTAAAAATTAATATGTACTCAACACATATTATTAATTCTGAAAAGGATATTGTCATATATGTGTCAACCATTCCTGACTAACTTTTCTTGTTAACTTAAAGTGGTGATTTCAGTGGACTCGGGTTAAGTTTACTTCACACACTAATTCTCTAAATGTCATCAATTCATTCACTCAACTGGTGCTAATGTCCTCTACTTACCAAGCAATTAGCGTGGCTCTGAGGACTAGATTATGAGGTGAAGCCAGTTCCTACCTATCAGAATTTAAATATGAGTTTTCTAGAAAATTAAGTGTTGCCGATGACCAGCGTCTATATACAGTTTCTTCTTCGTGGGTTTCTAGAGCCTTTCATGGGGGAGAGTGGGACATGAAGCAGACGGAAAACGGGAATATTATAGTAGAAATGAATTACCACACACGATGTATGGGGACTTGCATCTATGGAGACAAAGACAAATTTATTGATTCTTCTGAGTGGCTTTATAAAGTTGACTCTGGAATGCAGAGTAATTTTCTTGGGGGATCAAAGAAGATGGGAGCTGGTTGGAGGAGCACAATGGAAAAAGCTAGCTAAAATCTACATATTAAAGAACCAGATACAGAGGGTGAAAGGGAGTTTGTTGTGGGTTGGTTTCTGTTTGGGGTAATGAAGAGGAAGCTAGGTATTTTTCAGGGAAGTGGGAAATTCTTTGAGTAAGCAGAATAGTAATTATCAGGGAAGAGAGAAAATGTTTTAGAGTTTTGGGGAAAAGCTGAAAATTGCTTTCATCCTGAGCTGAGTTTTGGGAAAAACAAGATCTTGACGCCGGGGTGGTGCAGATCAGAGAGACTGGTCAGTGAAGGAACTTTTGGTGGGATTTTGATACTGTCCTCCTTTGTTAGAAGGAGAAATATTGAGGTCTGATTTCTAATGGTCAAGAATAAAGAGAGATATAGTCACAACCACGTAGAATTAATGCCAAACTCTCCACGCAAAAGGGGCAACTAATTGACTTCTCTTAGGCAGGCCTTTTTGGCAAAATTCCTATTTTTCAGGAGTGCACTGCACCTAGAAGGCTTGAAAAGCGATTCTGGTTTGTGCCCTCCTGAGTGGGATGTGATAATTAAGTGTTCTATAATTAAGCAAATATAGATGCATATAAGATATAATTTAATTAAAACAAAGAATAATCTTCATTGCACAGGTAAAATGACTTAATTCAGAGAAAGAATATGGAGTCTAGAGAGATTGCTTTGTGTGAGCACGGAAAAAATGGAAATCTGAATGTTTCCTTCTCAAAATTCTTATTATCTATATATTATTTTTCAATCTTATCTTTTTTGTTGTTGTTTTGTTTTTGGGTCACACCCGGCAGTGCTCAGGGATCTACACTCAGAAATCACTCCTGGCAGGCTCAGGGGACCATATGGGATGCCGTGATTTGAACCACCGACCTTCTGCATGAAACGCAAAGGCATTACCTCCATGCTATCTCTCCGGCCCCACAATCTTATCATTAATATATTTTAGATATATATTTCTTTTTTATATTCTCTGTTTGATTGTCATACTTAAAATGTGCTTACTTCATTTTGTAAAGAAACATTCGAGTTCCTCTGTGATAAGAATTTTGAAATTTTTAAATTACTTAAATAAATGGTAGCAATAACCTCTGTTCTTCTTTTATTATTTGGCTTGAACCCAGCCTCTAATTGTCTTAGTTATGACAACCCTATACTGACATTCAAATCTGTTATCTGGCTGAGTGATTAGTCATCATCAATTTCCTTATCTTCAATTTTCTTTCTGATGTGTGTAGCAAAGAACCTGTTAAACTAGCATATGTCCCATACAATGTATTTCTGTGTCTAGTAATCTCATGGAAGAGGTTATTTTGAGATAATGTTTTAGACAGCATAACCACTAACTTTTACTTATAACAAGAATAGCCAAATTGCTGCTTCCCTTCCCTGGTTTGAAAATTAAGTTGGAATCAAGACCAGGTACATCTTATAACCATGACAAAAGAAGACAAAAGAAAAAAACATGTGTTACAGAATACTAAAGCTGATAACTGTCTTCCTCACTCAAGGTACTAACTTTAAAAGAAAAATACTGGTTGCATCTCTCCTTTGAAAACAAATGCATCGTTAACTAATGTAAATTTTTCATAGGAGTATTTTCACTGCCATTTAATAGATTATTATACTAATTTTATATAGAACAAAGTAAACTTCACATTTCAAAATTTACTTGTTATATCATTATTCATGACAATGTGATTATGAAGTTAGAGAGCTCTCAGGACAAAGTAATTTGTTTTCTGATTCATTTCTATCAGAGTTCCTATTGAAAACCTAATAGTTGAAATAAATGTTTTTTCAGCCTGCTCTTATTTCAACACATCTCTTCTCAGGCACTTTGGCAGGCTCTTGCTTTGTTTGTTGGTTTGTTAGTTTTGCTTATTTGTTTAGTTTAGTTTAGTTTAGGATTATTTTAATGCAATATTAAATTAAGGTCACTGGAGATCCTATGTAAATTTTTTATATTGTATCATTTCCCAAAAGTTAATAAGCTCATTCAATTTGAAAGAAAAAGAACATAAGCATTGAAATGGATTTTTCTGCTCATATATCCTTTTAAAACTGTCTTTAAATCTATAAAGAAATATTTAATAATAGTACTCAATCACTTTCTTTGTTCCATGTAATTTTTTATCATGTTTTGATCACTTTTGTAAGAGGAGTTACCAAAGCAAAAATGTCCTAATTTCTACCTCTTTGAATTTTAAAGCAATTCAAAATTAACCGAAAAGTGATATAAGAACACTAACATTATTGATAATTTACTCAGTATACATTTGTGGCTAACTGTGGCAGTAATCCATTAAACTATTTATGATTAATTTTATAGAATAAGTTTTTAAAGTAAGATATCATTACATTATTTTAATGAGTTTATCTTTCCTATTGTATTTCATCAAATATCAAATTCATTTGGCTATATTCAGTAGCTTTACACAGTATAAGATGTTGACTAAACACAAGGACTGAAATCATTATTCTAAGATAACAGGAGATATGGAAGATAAAATTTGCATATTAGTTCTGGTTTTCAGAGTTTTCTATATTTTGGGTGAGAACAGGCATACATTTATGATTTACATGTTTTTATATTTGAGAGTTGAATATATGAATTATTTATAACATAAAGGTTAGTGTCTAATTTAAATTAGAAAAATTCTGAAATATATAGTGGAATTAAGTTGTATTAGAAATAAAACCTGAGGTCGGAGAGATAGCATGGAGGTAAGGCATTTGCCTTTCATGCAGAATGTCAGTGGTTTGAATCCCGGCATCCCATATGGTCCCCTGAGCCTGCCAGGAGTAATTTCTGAGCATACAGCCAGGAACAGCCCCTGAGCGCTGCCAGGTGTGACCCAAAAACCAAAACCAAAAAACAAAAACAAAAACAGAAAGAAAGAAAACCCACTTTTAATTTACTAATTATTCATCCTTTTAAAGATAGGTTTTCATTCATATATATAAGTATATATATTATATTGCCACATCAGATGTGCTTAGATTTTGCCTCAGGAATTACACCTTGCGCTACTAGCAGGAACATATGGGATGTGGGGAATTCAACACAGGCTTGTAGTGTGTAAGTCAAGTGCCCTAACCTCTGTGCTATTACTCTGATCCTATCTATCCATCTCTATCTATCTATCTATCTATCTATCTATCTATCTATCTATCTATCTATCTATCTATCTACCTATCTATCTCTCTATCTAATTATCTATTTAATTATATATACCTAAAGATTCAAAAAAGGACTTCCATGCAGTGCCCAGGGGAAATGGCCATGCCAACATAATCTAGGTACAGGTCCAGTACTAGGAGCCACCTAAACCACTCCTAACAATGCTTCACAGTTTACAAGCGTATACCTTACACCTGTAAAATCACACCATGTGTCTTATCTCAAAACCCAGATGAATGAGTCTGAATCAGGGTTTCAAATGAAATAATCCAAACCAGGCTGAGGGTGAAACATGCATAGTCTGACAATCTCTACCTAGTATCTTGACCAAGCTGCCTGCCAGAACTGTTTTTATTAAGTCAGAGACAATCCCCAGGTGACGACATAAGAACATATGTAGTAAGGGCAGATAGAAGGCTCTCCTGAGCTATCCCTGCCCAGGTTTACATATAAAAACTAAGTTGTAAGCAAACTAGGGATGATCTTTGTTTTGGGTAAAATAAGGTGTAACTTAATAACACCAAATAATGCTTGGGAGGTCATATGATGCAACATTTAAGCATCAATATATGTAATGCATATACCTTTACTGGTGTACTATCTTGGGGCCCAGGAGATAGCATGGAGGTAAGGAGTTTGCCTTTCATGCAAAAGGTCATCGGTTGGAATCCCGGTGCCCCATATAGTCCCCCGTCCTGCCAGGAGCAATTTCTGAGCATGGAGCCAGGAGTAACCCCTGAGCACTGCCGGGTGTGACACACACACACACACACACACACACACACACACAAAAGTGACTTGTTGGTGGTGGGGGACTGCACCTTGCAGTGTTCGGAAGCTTTTCTTGGCTTTGGGCTCAGAAATTACTCCTGGTCTGCTTGGAGGAAATTTATGGGATGTCAGGAATCGAACCCTGGTTGGAGTGTGCAAGTCAAACTCCTTATCTGCTGTGTTACTGCTCTGGCCCCTAAATGTAATGTTTTAAAACTGTCACTATGTTGCTTCTAATCTGTTTCACACATATCCCTAAATAGAGAAGCCATTTTCTTGCCATAGCACTCCTATGCAAAACTAAATGCTAGAACTGGAAACAAGAGGGTTTCTTGAACATTACCTCCACTCTAAAGTATGTACAGCCAAATGTAATGAAGGTACTTTTCTTGTCATTAAAGTTGAATGTGTCTGAGCTTAAAGAAAGGGCAGCAAGAAAAGAGAGCAAAGGAACTCTGGACATGCTGAGCATATGTCCTCTAGAGATAGGAGGTTATTGCAAGCAAGAGACATAACTTTGTGATTATGTATTTAGATTATTGGGGAGCCTGCTTGAAAGACTCATGTAGTATGTTTTTCAAGTGTTTCTCAGCAGAATATTTCCCTTTGACTTCAAGAGTGCTAAAAGGACAACTAGATTTAAATTTTTATTTCCACAAGTAAAATCATGGAAATTAATGCAGCAGTATGGTTAATAAATATAATTACAGTATCTGGAAAGATGAAAATTTATACCAGGAATAGGAGTGCTCAAACTAGTCAACTTGAGATGTTTTAATAGTGATGAATGAGATCAAGGTAAGGGTCATGATCTCCACGTAAAGCCTCATGCCCTCCAGAAACTTCTACTTACAAGCCAGACAGATCAATATCAGAATTTTTTCCTGACCCCTGAATTTAAGTAGTTATTAAAAAAGTTTTCTCATCCCATTTCTATTCACATTCCCCCAAAATGGCAGTCTCTGAGGAAAGTGAAGAGGTGTTTCACTCAGGCATTCTCCTCCTATCCCAAAGATGCAAAGGAAAAATGTACTCTGATGTACAGGGTAATGTCACAGAAGAGATCAATTGTTTGAGGGAGAGGGGTTTGGGTCATATTGAACAATAGTATTCAGGGCTAAAGTCTGGCTTTGTACAGAAGTCACTCCTGGTGGTGCTAGAGGTCAAACCAAACTTGGCAAGAGTGAATTTTTGAAAATAAGTAAAATTAGAAGTTTATAGAATAGAACTAAATTAACCATTGTAAAAAGAATGCATATTATGTTACTGAAGGTTATGATTGAAAAAAATAAATAAAATTACTCAACTCTTCTGTATTAATCAGAAAATAATTGCAGTTCTATTTTAGATTGATCTGGGGTAAAGTAAAGAGACTTTCATACTCATTGGGTCAATGGTCTTTTATTTTTTATGAAAATAAAATCACTCTGTAAGCCAATTAAAGTCAATTTTCTTTAAGCAGAAAGTACCTTACTTTATATTCAGGCTAGTCATTGTTTTAGCCCCATTGAGACAATGATAACACTCACTTAGAAAACACTAAAGAAAACTATAAAATATATGTATAAGGATAAATTCCCAAGGGATTTTTTGTTTTGTTTTGTTTTTTTTTTTGGACCACACCCAGTGGTGCTCAGGGTTTACTCCTCGCTATGTGCTCAGAAATCGCTCCTGGCTTGGGGAACCATATGGGACACTGGGGATTGACCAGGGTCCTTCCTAGATCAATCATGTGCAAGGCAAACACCCTACTGATGCACTGTCGCTCAGGCACCCCTAGTTTATTTTTATTAAATAAAGAGTCATTCATCACCAGGTTATAATTCTAAATAGCATTTAAAATTTCAGCTCTATGTCCTAATAAATGTATCATTTTCTATCCAACAGTATCATCTAACACAATTCGCCACAATAAAAATTCTTCTACCTACTATTTCCAATTCATTCCAAATTACTATATAGTTGCTACAAATGTCCAGACTCATCTTCTAAAGTTTATAATACAGGGTGGGAGGGAGTTATTTTAGTGAATTTTGATAAGTGTATGTATGGTAAATTAGCAGACATATAGAGCCACACATATAATATACATCTCTTACTGATAGGGAAAGAGATAAAATAATGGAGACTTTAGAAAAGGGTTTAATCCATTAAAAGACTTGCTATTATAATAATTGTTGAATACTTAGGAAAGAGAAAGTCCAGGGTCCATTGTAAGTTTATAATGATTAATATTGATTAATATTGATAATATTATTGATTAATGCACATAGTTTCTCAGAAAATTTCACATAATCTTTAAAAGCTGTATTTTGATTTGGATATAATTTGTGTGTGAAGGAATAACAGGAACTGAAAAGAATAAAGAAATCTTGGAAATGATAGTAAGAGTTAATGATTTTAGGACTATTCTATGTATTTTAAGAAATAGTGTAAGATTCACCCATGCAAACACTAATTCAGGACAAGCAAATTAATTGGTGTAAAAAGAACATTCCTGACTAAATAACAAATATATATAGTATTTAATCTAGACATCAGCATTTATGATTGAATGACTAATACTCTGTTGAAAAAATATCTATAACATTCAGTAAAATAAGAAAGCTCATAAATATAAGCAATCATCATTCAAATATATTCATTTCACAATCAGAAAATATTTGAGTTAAAGTAACCTTTATACTACATCTGAAACCAACTTATAATGATACTAATGTATCACATAGTGATAGCATCATATAAAAATAGCATAAAACAGTAAAATAGCATGTAAAATACTCAGTAAATTCAATTATCATATTAACTATTCAATTCCTATAAATGGGTCAGTACATAGTATATTAATGTGTATACATTGAGTAATCCCCAGGACCCAATGTAGATATGGATTACCAAGATGACAAAGAAAATCTATCCAAGGAAAAGAATATTAGCAAAGCTAGTTAGGTTAATTCTTATACAAATTTGAAATTGTCTCTTTATTATTTGGTTCTCTTTATTGTACTCCATTTATACTTTGTCATTTTCTCAGTAATTTTTTGGGGGGAGGGGAGCCACGGTCTGTCAGTCCCAAGCTAGCGTTTGCAAGGCAGATGCCTTACATCTAGCGCCACCACTCTGGCCCCTACTCAGTAACTTTTAATGCAGAATATGTCATATTTTCATTCTTTTAGCAGTTAAAAGGCAATACACAGTCATTACTATAATTCAATAATTTAAAACACATTGAGGGAGGCCTAGCCTACAGATATAGAATTGTGAAAAAAATCACAAAGAAAAATGGTGGCACTAAAACTATAGTGACAAACTAGAGAAGTGTTGCTAAAGATTGTTGTTTGTTGGAGCAGGAGTACACAGTGGTCGAGCATTTGTCTTGCATACTGACGACTGAGAACAGACCTGGGACAGATTGGGACCAATCTGCATTTGATCTAGGGGTTCCATATGGTCCCTTGATCTTGCCAGTAGCAATATTTGAGCGCAAAACCAGGAGTAACCACTAAGTGCTGTCGAGTGTGATTCAAAAACTCAAAGAAAAAAAGAAAGAAAAACATTTTTATATATTGTTTAATTACACTTTAAAAACTTCTTCTAGCCCTAAAGACAGATAATTATAATGAAAGTTGACTCTCAACTGACCCATAAACTCTAGTAGTTTTCTTCTACTGCAATTTAGTTTCTTTTAAAGTATTTTATGCTAGATGTGTTCAGACATAATAATGAAGTATAAAATGTAACACTAAAGAAGTAGGACCACCATAATTACTTTTGGTTTTCTGTATTTTTTTAAACCCATTTGGTCATCTTTAATTCATAAGGGACTAGTTGCTATAGTGCTAGGTGATCAATCTTGACACGGATTTGCTAGAATCAATCGATCAAGTCTAACAAAGTCTAATAATGTTTAATAGGATGCTACCTCTGAGGAACCAGAGGTATTAACAAAATTCTGACCTCAATGCCTTATAGCAATTTTAGAATTAACAACATAGATATTTAGTGTGTTGTTTTACCCCTATAAATCTGAATTTTTAATATATACTATTATCTATCCTCTGACATACGTGTGATGCTTAAAGCTTTGGAAAGTGCTGGAATAGAAAATGAAGGCTGGTTCACAAACGTGGATACTGTATCAGCCTCAACGGGTGTTAGCATGAGACCCAACTCACTGCCAATATTTGTATTTTACAATTATCCAAGATATTTCATTTAATATCCATGATATTAAAAAATTGTGGCATTGAACTCTTTGTGGGATCTTAGTTTACACTCTACAGTGCTCAGAGGTCATTCCTAATTCTTTGCTCAGGAGGAGCCATTGACAGTGCTCAGAGAACCAGATATACTGCTGGAACTAGAACTGGGTTCAGTCCCATGCAAAACAAGCACATTTTATCATTTTAACTCTCTGGAACATGCATTATATTAACCTTTATACAAATATATGACATCTCTGAAATAAAACATACTACATGTTTTATTAACTAATTATATATAATTTAATAAATACAATTTTAATGTCTAATAAAACAGATTAAAATACGAATTTCTATCCAAGAGGAGTTTAAACCATTATCAACTTAGGCAAAGTTCCTACATTAACATGTGTTACATTCCTTGCTAATTGAACTTTATCAAAACTGAAACCATAGTGATACAAATTTCTAATTATATTTCTTATATAATCATAATTTGATATATTTTTCTTAAAACTTTAAGAATGTAATTTCTCAATGATCAATCTTATATTTGCAAATGTATCTAACAAAACATTAAATAAGTTTTTTCAAATATGATGATTTATTTACTATCATGATAAGTTTTAATTGGATAAATAAGTGTCAAATTAAATATTTGACAGTAGCATTATTAAATTGAAAGTACATAAAAATCACCAGCAATATCATTAGATTCTATGGAGGTTGTTATTCAGTTATAAACATTCTGATATTGTGGCCAATCTGCCTACCTTGTAGTAAAAATTAGTGTTAAAAATAAATAAACATGAACTCAGAGTAATATTGGGGTGTTGATTGTTAAAGATGTTGAGAGACTAACAAATATATGACTATTAAATGATGTTTTGGGACTTTTTTGTATCTTTTGATTGACCATTCTGAGAAATAGGAATTGCAAACTTTATTTCAAACTGTTAATAAGCTTGAAGAGAGATGTGAGTTAAAGACTAAAGTGATCCAGCATTGATTTGGTTATATATATATATATATATATATATAGAACTATATATACATATATATGTATACTTAAAGCCTATCTTAAGACATTTTTGGTTCCCACCTTGATATTTAAAGAGCAATGTCTGTGCCATTAAATTCTAGAACTTAAAATAAACATTAGATAGCATAAAGATAATTAAACAGGTTATGAATAAAATTTTGATTATTAGAGTGAAGACCATTAAAACAATGATTATTTGAATGGATAAGAATGTTAACAAAAGAAATCTAATTAGAAGAGGTGATAAAATACGGAAAACAATCAGGATAAAAGCCAATCTTCAACTGATTTCTAAGAGAAGGAAATATTTAGAACATCTACAAAAGACTTTCAGAGGAATTTGGAGTGAAACCATGGTACTCCCAAAAGAGAAAAATATTACCCATTCACCTTCCAATGTTTGAATAGAATAAAAATATATGTGTACTGCTCCAAAATGTAATCCTTTGCATGATGCAGTTATTCAATAAACATGTTGCTGTATGGGTTGGGAGTCCAAGAACAATTGCTTAGTATAATTTCTAATGTCAAGATTGTATCTTCTTCTAAATTTCTATTTGTATTCTGGTTTTAATAATAACTAACTTATGTTTTATTATAGGAGTTAAATAGAATGATTAAAATTAACTAGTCAGGCAGTGCTACTAACATACAGTAGTCTGCATGTCAAGCTCTGCACTGTAACATTAAATGCAGATGATAAATTAGAAAAACAAAGCAAGATGTACTTCTATGCTCTGCTAACAAATTTGCAGACTGGAATATCCTAGGAGTCAGAGAGATAGTATAGGGGTTAAAAATGCTTGCCTTGCATGGTTCTGTCCCTAACGTTATGTACAAACCCCTGAACAGAGCAAGAAGTGATCTCTAAGCAAATAGCGAGGAGTATTTGCTTATACATGAATGTATATGGAAAGTATTATACTGAGGAAAACAAGTCAGTGGGACTATTATAAATGGAGAATGAGCAAATTTTGGAATATATATATATGTATATATATACATATATATATATATCCCCTCTTAAGAGAGGGGATTACAATATCACAATATCTGCCTTAGAGGCAGGAAAGGGTGGGAATGAAGAAGTGTGGGAGGAAATCTCAGGACTTTGGTCACTGTTGGCCAGAAATATGTAGTGATGGAAGTATAGGTGTTGGAAGTTGTATGGTTGAAACTCACTCATGAGAAACTTTCTAACTTTTTAGTTTTCAATCTAGTTATAAAAAACATGCGTAACTAAATCAAATATATTTATTCAAATATTTTATTAATTTTAAGACCTATTTATTTGAGAGCCACGTTATTAAGACTAAGAATTGTTAAGAAAAATCTTAAGCAAATAATTTTAAAGAGGCTTGGTATAAATGTTAATTATAAAATTTAAATTTATTAAAACATTTTATTATAAATATAGTTTGAACAATGCATCCTCGTCCCTTCAAATATTAAAATAATAATCTTTGGGCCCAGGAGATAGCATGGAGGTAAGGCGTTTGCCTTTCAGGCAAAAGGTCATTGGTTCGAATCCCGGTGCCCCATATGGTCCCCCGTGCCTGCCAGGAGCAATTTCTGAGCATGGAGCCAGGAGTAACCCCTGAGCACTGCCAGGTGTGACCCAAAAACCAAAAATAAATAAATAAATAAATAAATAATAATAATCCTTAATAAAATTTATAGCACAATTGCATATGTATTTCTTTTTGCCCTTTCCTTTTTATTGTACTTTTTAGCATTTTAAGTAGTATCTAGATAGATTCAGCACACATTGAAGGAAATAAAATTAGACAGAACTTCTTGCTTCATTTTTATGGCTTCAAGGCAAACAGGGCATGATTTTTGGTAGACACACATTCAAACATTACACACCATGACTTGGACATAAAAAGTATTGAACGCATCAATGAATCACTCACTAATTACACTTTTCTAACAGAACAGTGTAATACAACTGGGTAAGTTTAAAGTAGGATCATTATAAAATAATGTATTTAATCGGCAATAGCACCATAGATATCAGGAGCTTCATCCAATGTTTAAGAATATAGTCACTATTTAAACACCAATAAATGTGCTTTGTTATGAAGGCATATATTTGAAATACATAAAATCTATTTTTTTTAACAAAACAAACAGCAAGAACCTGAAACACTGAGAAGAAAGTTCAGATTTTTGTCAGATTCCCAGTTTGGACCTATGAACTAGTATACATGAAACACCACTTCTAAGTAAAAACTTTATCTATGGTTGATAAAGTACAAATTGAAATGATATATTAGAAAATTGATCAGTCTATAGCTATATTAATAGTTTTCCCTTTGATGTATAATATTTAATTAAAGATTTAACCCCTAGATATTCACTAGAGGAAAATCATAATAATATGAATATGATTTCAGGGCAATTATAATGATGAAATAATCATATATGATTGAGATTGCTATAAAGTAAGTTTACATTGGTACATTGGTAGCTCATATATACTTTTAATTTATTTTGTTTTAATTTTAATTTAATTTTATTATATATAATATGTTTTTATATAATATATATTTATTATATATAATTATATAATATATTATATATAATATTCATATATATATGTATACATATATATTGGATTTTGGGTCAGACCCAGCAGCTCTCAGGGGTTACTCCTGGTTCTATGCTCAGAAATCTCTCTTGTCAGGCTCAGGGGACCATATGGGATGCCGGGATTCCGGGATTCGAACCACCGACCTTCTGCATGCAAAGCAAACGTCTTATCTCCATGCTATCTCTCCGGCCCCTTGTTTTAATTTTTTATGGAATCGTAAGATACTGTGTTACAAAGCTGTTTATGAATGAGTTTCAGTCATGCAATGTTCAAACTCCCATCCCTTATCAGTGTTCATTTCCTGCCACCAATGTGCTCAGTTTCCTTTCCTCCACCAATCGCCAATCTAATGCAGACATTTTGCTTCTCTCTCTTTTTCATTTAGGAACTATGATGTTCAATAAGGGGTACAATGCATATCACTTTATAGTCTTTCAGCACCCAGTTATTTTTGTCGAGAGTGATCATTTTCAACTGTCATAGTGATTCCCTTCATGCCATCACAACATTCCCCTGCTATTTGTGGCAAGCTTTCTGCCCTAGCCAATTCTCCTGGTCCTGGTCTCTATTGTTATTTTTCCGGGGGTCGGGGGGAGAATATTACCTTACAACGTTTTTTTTTAAAAAATTATTATTATATCCCACAAATGAGGGTGATAATTTTGTTTATCCCTTTCCCTCTGACTCAATTCACTTATGAATCTTTCATGAATTTCATTTTTACTTTTGCTATAAGTTTATATGTTACAATTAACCCCATAGCAATTAGACAGAGATAGAAATAATGTCATGCTGTATATACTATGTCACATTACATTTATTTTTAATTATTTGACACATTTATTTTTCATTATTTTTAATTATTTAAATAATAGTTATTATTTTAATTATTAATAATAATTAATATTATTAATAATTATTATTTATTTGGCATAAATGTCTTCATTGTTTAATATCAACTTCTGTACCATTGAAACATGTTCAATAATTTATATCTAAGAAAAATTAAATAAGTTTTACCCAATGAAATGAAGTTTTTAAAGATCATTAATTATTAACAATTGGTTATTATTGTTACTATAATTTTAGGTAACAGTTACAATACTGCAAATCTTTGTTGCTTTGATGTACACAGTTACTGGACTCACCAACAATAAAGTGCCTAGTAATCTACCATTGCATTTTTGTTGCTTCAAATCAACTTTTTTATTCCCACTTATTCCTTGACAATCTCTCTTTTGTAATGCTAGATTGTCATTATTAAAAGCTGTCTTTTTCTTTGTTTTTTTTTTGTTTGTTTGCCTTTGGTTTTGTTTGTTTGTTTTGACTACAACTGGTGACTTTAACGGGTTACCCCAGGCTATGAGCTCAGAAAGTGCTCCTGGCTTGGGGGACCATATGGGAGGACAGGGGGTCGAACTGCAGTCCATCCTAGGCTGCGCGTGCAAGGCAGATGCCTTACAGCTTGTACCACCTCTCCGGCCCCTTCTTTGTGAGATAATTCAGTATCTGTCCTTTCCTCCCTTGGCATTGTTTGTCTAATACAGTACTCCCAAGATTCATCTATATTGCAGTAAACTCTATGACTTTATCTTATAGCTAGATTGTATTCCATTGTGTGTATATGCCCAAAATTCTTTTGATGGGGGAAATACCTGAATGTTTTAAGACCTTATTCTTGGTTCTGTGATCAAGAATCACTCCTGGTGATCAGAATTTCCTTATCCATGAAATATTGTCATTTCATGGATAATAGACATTCATATTGTCTTCATATCCTTACTAATGTACTAAACATTTTAACATAGTTAAACACATATCATTTCAAATGTTTATTTGGGAGTTAGGTGCTAATTAATATCAATGGATCATAAAGAACCTCCTTGTTTTGACTCACAGTGTTGTTTCATATAGAGGTTAGATTAGACAACATTTAGTATTGTTTGAATCATAGAAACCATACTTTCTGAAATTTACTAAACAAAAATTCATAATTGATAGATTCATCTAAACTACATTTAGAATGTCATTATCAAGAAATGTTGATAAAAGAAATTTCACTTTACTAAAGACGCTTAGCCAGCATAAAGAAGATAAGATTTATGAAATAATTGGGAGAGAATTTGAGATGGAGTGGTGTATATATTTTTAAAAACTTCATATAGAATAATGCTTAGAGCAAATAGATTAGAAGAGAGAATATAAACTATATACATGAAAATTAATAAATAAAAATATTCTATCACTGTTTTTAAAAGGGCCAATAATGAGGTAGATTAAAGGCACTATTACTAAAATGTAAGATAACAGAATATGGGATCTGAGTTACTTTGAATGATTTGAGCATGGTTTGATTTCTGTTGTTGATACTGTTAATTACACTATTTTTATAATATCTCATAGGATCAAAAATGGAAATGTATAGAGTTCTGAAGAACAAGACAGATACAATGAAGTAAGCTGTGAAAATTATAAAAAATAGAGTACCAGTTTAATTCTTTTAATGTAAACATAATGCATACAGTATTCAAGAAATTAGCATATCATAAAATAGATATTAAATAGTAAAGATATTGTGCACATATATTTCTAATAGTAAATAAATACTAATAATAACCAGTTGTCAATGGAGAAATTTGGAAATAAAGAATTTGGAGAAAAATTAATACCTAGTCCACATTGTTGTTTAAATATTTCTTATTCCAATGAAGCATTAGTCATTATACTTTATACTCTGACATTTTACACTAAACAATTGTATCTTGAAAGCATAGTTAAAATGTATTAAGCATTTCTAATAAACATAAATAATTAGGAGAGCCATTATGTATTGCTTGTCATTCTTTGTTTATTTAAATCATTCTATAAAAATTATTTTCATTATTGCTTTTGAATAATTTCCTAGCAGTGGATTTAGTAAGTTAAACATACAAGCATTTTAAAGCATTTTGTACACATTGTCAATGTCTAATTTTAGCCATACTAATGTGTGCATAGTGGCATTTCATGGTAGATTTAATTTGTATTACTTCAATGACAAATGATATTAAATATATTTAAGTGTTTGCCATGCAGGTGATCTATCAGTTCTCATGAGTATGTCTTTAAGATATTTTGCTGAGGCTAGAGAGATAGCATGAAGGTAGAGTTTGCCTTGCATGCATAAGGATGGTGGTTTGAATCCCATATGGCCCCCCGATTCTGCCAGGAGCAATTTCTCAGTGTAGACCCAGGAGTAACCCCTGAGTAATGCTGGGTGTAACCTCCCCCTCAAAAAAAAAAAAAAACCAAAAAAACAAAAAAATGTTTTTGTTACTTTGTGGGATATAGTTAAGTGTTATTAATAGTTATTGAACTATTATCCTTACTAACACATTTATTAGTTCTTTATATATTCTAAAATTATTTTGAAAAATAAATGATTGAGAAAATCATATTTCAAGAGGGTATTTGAGGTATACTTCACTTCCATTATTTTAGTGTAGCTTTTAAAAATCAAAATTGATATATACACTTATATATGTATATATACGCTTTATTTTATATATAGGACCCTGCCCAGTGATGTTAGGAAACTGGAGGCAAGTCCAATAATACTCACTAGTGATATTCTATTAAGTGTAAAATATCAGGAGGGTCTATCATGGGTATCCTGACAGTGCCTAAGGAATATTCAGTATTGGGGAGAGGGATCTTGTGTATTTATAAAGCAAATACACTACACTTTTAACTTCAGCTCCAGAATCATTTTTAATAAAATAATCTACTGATATATTATTTTAGAGTTCATACATTTTATTGTGTTAAGAAATATTCAAATCCAGGGACATCATGGCCTTAGGATTTTATGATCTTCGTTCAAAACAAGCTTTACTGACTTATGGGAAAAAGAATGCTGCTCTGAATTGAAGTGCAGAATTAGCTAGAATATAACAGTATCTATGTATATTTATGTATTCAGTATACTAGATTCAGTATCTATGACAACATACATTATTTAACACACATGTGTATGCATATATACACATATATGGAAATATAAGCCTTAGGATATCATTTGAGTATCACATTTAGAAATAGTCTTGATATGTTATATTTAAAGCTATGATAAATCGTAAAAGCTATGATATTTTACAATATCAGGTTGATTTGGTAGGACATAGAATTTCTGTGGTATATGTGTTGTATCAGTTGTATCTAGTAAACTAGATACATGTACATAGTATTTCTAAGTGGGTAGCTAATATTCAAAACATGCTGTATAGGCAAGTATATATTATCTGCTGATGATCATGGCAGCTTCCAATAAACAGATTTTTCTTTATTTTTCAGATGCTTTATTTATCTTTTAATGTTTTTATCATAGTTTTCAAAATTCATTTTTCTTTTCCTCAAAATATCCTAACCGGTATAATATATAAACCTATTAATCTACTTGCTATTAAAATATCTTCAATGACTTCACAGAACTATGTGTGTGTTCTTGACCCCGAGATCAAGTCCCCTTAGTTTTGGGCCACACCTAGCTGTGCTCAGGGATCACTTTTGGCAGAGCTCTGGCGGCTTTCTGTGGTACCAGAGATTATATTGGGGTCTGCCACATGTAAGCAAGTGCCTTATCCACTACACTATTTCTCCAACTTCTGTGAATTTTGATATTTTTCCCAGAGTTTAAAATAATCAGTTTGAAATGTTAACTTATATATACTATTTTACCAACAAAAACGAAACTAATTTTTTTAATATTTTTATTTAAATAATGGTAAGTTTTCAGTTTATATTTTCGTTTGGGCAATGCTGTACATGGAAAAGATATTCTCAGAAATCAAGACTAAAGTACTTATAAGTATTTTACAATTTTGTCCCATCTATTGGCAGTTTTCTCAGTTCTTTTGCTGATTCACTGTAGTAGTTGGTAATGTAGAAATGAAAAATATTTGGATCTTTCTTTTAACATGTACTATACTACATTGATCAAATAGTCTATATCTTGAGAAAAAAATGGAAAACTTGAGAAAGTATTCAGATAAGTATGAACGAGTTTAAATAACTAAACTTGTTATATAATCAGTGCAGCCAAAGAGACAAACTGTAGAGATACATCAAATAAATTGACAATCAGAAATTTATAACTATTTTTAATTAACCTTAATATATAATTATGATCTAACATTCTGTCTTACTTTTAGATCATATGCTAAAACCTCTGTCTTTTTTTTTTTTTTTTGGTTTTTGGGCCACACCCAGTGACGCTCAGGGGTTACTCCTGGCTATGCGCTCAGAAGTCACTCCTGGCAGGCATGGGGGACCATATGGGAACCGGGGGATCGAACCGTGGTCCATCCTAGGCAAGGCAGCAGGCACCTTACCTCCTGCGCCACCTCCCGGCTCCCTAAAACCTCTGTCTTAACAATAAAGCAATTATATTATAGGACTCTGAGCTTCTGAGCCAGGTGTAATTCCATTGTCCACACACATGTACAAAAATTTACAAGAAAAAAATTTACACACATGCTCACACAGGAATACTTGTATGAGTACAATGCTCTGGGAATTGTAGCAACTGCTTTCCTGGTTGTTACTTTAGACATCACACACATCTAAATTCCCTGCCTCTGAATGAACATATATAAAAAGAGAATATATGTCTTTTCATGCATAGTCTTCAGATTTATACCCTAAAATTAGTTTATTAAATGAATTCATTATTCACATGCTGACTCAGCTGCTGATGCTCAGAAGCAATAACATAAATTTCCCTTGAGAAAATAAGAAAATATTTGGGGACCAGCGCACTCTAATTTTAGATGTAATTTTATAAAGCACTATGCTTCATCATTTCCAAGTTTAATACACACACACACACACACACACACACACACACACACACACATTCTCTCTGCTGGTCACCATCCTGGAATACTAATGCCAGGGAGACTTGGACTTTTTACTTAATTTTGTCCCTTTGGTAAAGTTATACTGACAATACTGAAAATACAAAGTTTTCTTCTCCTCGGGCTCTTCAAACCTTGCTGGTAGAGTTTGCTTTCTTTAAGCATTTATTTCCTTTCCCCAGGTAACCAAGAATACCATGTAATTTGTAATGATAACTAGGATAATGAATGCATACTGTAGTCAGCTATTACCAGTAGTAATTGGTGTACCTTTCATCTCCTGTCAAGCAGAGTGGTTAGGATTAGGACCAAAAGGCAGCTATCATCTCTCTCATTTCCTGACTCAGACAAAAGGCAAAAAAAAAGGTGCCTGTCTGTGCTGATAGGTGTCTGATCAAAGCAGCTGAAAGCTGTCAGAACCCAGCCAGCCTCAGCAACCTGACTACTTCTTAATGCAGCTCTGCCTTTGATCTGCCGGCCGTCTAACTGCAGTTCTATTTATGTAAAAAATAATAATAATCGGGGCTGTAATAGAACAGAAGAAAGTGCCATTTTCTATTTTGATACAGGATTACCAGTCTGATAAATCTAAGAAGCAGAGGCTAATACTGTCAAAATGTCTCTGTGTAAGTGTGTAATTGCATGTGCTACTCACTCAATAAAATAAAAGCTACAATTTTATAACTTTGAAGCTTCTTCAAATGAATTTGTCAGAGAGCAGAAGTCAGAATGATTAGAAAAATATATTATTTTCTTAGGAAGAGTGAAAGAAAAAAAAACAATTTAAAATTACAACTTCCTGAACCAGAGCAGCCAATGGTGAAAGCGTAGGGTTGCCAGTAGCTTAAAGCACCCCCCCCCCTCTCTTTAGGACATTGAATCATTACCTGCATGACCTCTATTCTCGCATTCTTGAGATCTTCCTTATTCATTTTGCTGCCATCTGCCATAGAAATGCCTTAAAGATAGCTTTGAATGCCAGGGAAGGGTGATGGAAGAGAGCCCTGAGCAATGTTAAAATACTACATCATAAATATTTCAGAAGTTATCTTTCTCCTGAATGTTAAGGCCAGAGATATGCACTTTCTTTTCTTCTCCATCTTCTACTGACATGCATGGCACAAATAAAGATCATCAGATGTCATCACTGTTACTTCACATATGTTTCCAAGTTGATCACTTAAAAATATAAATTATAGGGGCTGGAGTGATAGCACAGTGGTAGGGCTTTTGCCTTGCACAGGGCCAACCTGGGACAGACCTGGGTTTAATCCCTAGCATCCTGTATGGTTCCCAGACCCTGCTAGGAGCAATTTTTGAGTGCAGGCCAGATATAATACCTGAATGCCACTGGGTGTGGCCCAAAAACTATATATATATGTATATATATAAACATGTATATATAAATTAGGATCTCAAGGAATCAATTCCATGGATGACATCTTAAACCTACATAAGCATATGGTAAATGTTCCTTCAGTTATTTTTAAATTAAATAATTTTCCTTAATATTATTAAAGGAGACTTCATGTAATTTTATAACAATATATTGTTATTATTTGTTTACCCCTTATTCTCACCTTGAATCTATTTTTCTTATTTTTATGGCTGGCAGTCTAAAGCACTATGTCTGGTGTGCTTAATCAATGGTGCAGAAGGATTTCAAATATCTGAAAGTACTATAACATAATGGAGAGTGAATTTTGTTGTGATACTTAGACTCTGACAGGAAGAAATAAGACTTAAAAGGCTTAATTCAGACAGCTTAGTAAACTTCAATGAGCTGCTCAATAAAACTATTATTATCAGATCATTTCTGAATTCATCTTGGGTATGTTTTCTGGCTGGCCTAGCAAGGTATGCAATCAGTAGCTATGCTCTACAGGCTTTTAGAATTTTTGAGCACGTGAGGGAATATTAAGACCATTTCACTCTTGTAAACCCTCACAATTTTATTGTGATGTAGCTATGCAGATTCTTTAAAACACTATGTCCACACCAGGGAATTGCACCCTGAGAAAAGTGTGTTGTGTTGGTATTTTCAGTCAAAAGTCAGAGAATTCCCTTTGTACTTATACCCTACTTTCTCTTTTCTTTATCTGATGTATTGCAGAAGATTTAGCAATACTTAATTTTCACTTCATTTTTTATTTATTCATTTTATTATTACAATTTGGGTAACTGTTACAATAGTGCAAAAATTATTTACATTTCTTTTTTATTAAATTAATTTTTATTGTGGCCATAATGAATTAAAAATATTTCACAGTAATATTCAAGGCTCATAGTGACAATGAATGAGGGGCGTTCCACCACCAGTGATATCCTCCCTTCACCCCTGTTCCCAGTATGTATCCCACATCTCCCTCCTTTATCCCCCAGAATATTAGAGTAACTGATCCTCATTTACATTTCTCTCCTGCTCTACCACTAAAGTGACTGAGGTCCTATTTCTGAGTACCTATGTCACTTCTAGTCTTTGACTTTTAGATGACACTTCTTTTTAAACTTATTTCTAATATGACAGGAAAAATAAACTTCTCAAGAGAAAAATAATAATCCCTTATGTTCTGAAGCTTTCAAAGGAAGAGTTCTTTATTCAGTGTGCATGTCTTCACTATGCTTAATTATACCTCATAGATTCTTCTAGTGGCTCTAGTTTTCTGATTGTCTGATTTCTAAAGTCCTTATATTATAATAATCTTACCATATTTATATTTTATCTTATTTAGCATATTTCTTTGGATCACTTTTTTTTTGGTGCTCAGGGATTATTCAGACTCTGTGCTCATGGCTCACTCTTTGTGGTGGTCAGAAGACTATATGTGGTGCTGGTGATAGAACAGAGATTAGTTTCATTCATGGCATATGCCTTGTACATGGTATGAACTATCTCTTGAAGTTTTGAAATAAAAATCTCTACCTTAATATCTAATAAATAATCTACATATATACATTATTGAAAATGTTAACAATTGTGTACATATAGAATGTTAAAATGAATGCTTATAGTAATAGAAAAATTTAAAAACCTCTATAAAATAAACACAATAATTTTTAGATTAATATGATAAATCAAAGATATGTTTCAGAATAGAAATATGAACCATGGGAATACATGCAAAACTTTAAAGAATATACCCAAAGAGCTAATTAAATTAATTTAAAGTAATGCTTTTTATTTTGATGAACTCCTCATCCATTTGCCATTTTTTAATAGGATATGTTGTCAACTTATAAATTAGAAAAGAGAAGTGAATGGCAGGGATTGATGAACAGACATGAAATAAAAAGGTACTGTCTATTTTTTTAAGCATTTGGGTAGCGAATATAATTTAGAATATAATTTACCAACAGATGGTAAAAAGATAGGATGAGCAGATAAAGTTAAGCATTTGATGACAACATAAAAGCCAAGTTAACAAAGCTCAGAATGCAGAAGGATAAGGCGAGAAGGCATTCAATCAGAGGAAAAACTAGTCCATCTCCTGAGGCACAAGTGAAAATTATGAGGAGGAGGGAAGACACAGGGAATCTCTGAGAAAAAAATCTATTTATGTCAACTATATTTAACTATTCTTGGAGTACAGTCTACCATGTTCAAGACCTATACAACACACTGTAAAAACACTATAAACTTCAAAGACCATAATCACAAAAAGAAAGGAACCAAATCATATTCAAGAAAGAATATCAATGGTTCCTATTTAGAGATTGATGAATGTAATTAGATACTTTTCTCTATGTCATTGCAGAAGATCCTTCTATCCAGATCACATTCTGTCTGATGACCAGGTATTTGCCAGGCATCAAAGAAGAGAGTCTAAACATTCTATTACTTCTTATTCAATGCTGTAAAATATAAGGACAGATTCTTTTAAAGTCTCTAGATAATGAAAAACCATTTAAATTTTACACTCTGTCATGAAGATTTCTATTGAAACCATAACAAAAGTGGATGCTCATTTAATTTACTAACAGTATCAACTGAACATTGTTTCACAGTATTACTTTGCAGATAAAAAGAATAAATAACAATGTCCCAAAATATTCCAATTATATTTGATTATTGAAAGTCATCTATTTAAAGAAGTGTTCAAAATCAATAGGAAGAGATACACTTATGTAGAAAGATATGAACCTAATAAAACATAGAACATGTGGCCTACCCAACTACTTCTATCTGTGTCCAGACAATGTAATGTATCCTTAAGAACAAAAAAAAGCACGGAATCTCAATATCACTAACATGGAAAAATACCTCAAGACCAAAATCAGAATGACCAAAAGAAGAAATGTCCAAAGTTAAAGGGAAAAATCAGATGCAGTACT
>PVKC010001333.1:0-51810 GCA_004027635.1 Crocidura indochinensis | reverse complement strand
TTCCTTTCCTTTCCTTTCCTTTCCTTTCCTTTCCTTTCCTTTCCTTTCCTTTCCTTTCCTTTCCTTTCCTTTCCTTTCCTTTCCTTTCCTACTAGAATGGATATTTAGCTTTCTCAAAGTTACTCCTAAACCTATAAGCCTCAAGTTCCATCATGTTGTAGCAAATTTTCATTTTTATGGCCAATAAAATAATATTTCTTGACCCAACCATTGGTCTAATATGTGGTTAACAGTAATAGTATATAGTCATATTCTATAATATATTGGCAATATATACTATTATATATGTAATATAATAGTAATAGTAGGGGCTGGCAAGGTGGTGCTAGAGGTAAGGTGTCTACCTTGCAAGTGCTAGCCAAGGAAGGACTGCAATTGATCCCCCGGCATCCCATATGGTCCCCCAAGCCAAGGACAATTTCTGAGTGCTTAGCCAGGAGTAACTCCTGAGCATCAAATGGGTGTGACCAAAAATATTTAAAAAAAATAGTAATAATAGTATGAGTATGTGGTTCCAAATGTTTGATTTTTTTCCTGATTTATTTTTATACTAATTTATCTATGTATTTTTTGGTTTGGGGACCACAATGAGTTAAGCTGAGGATCACAGCTCAGTGCTAGACTGGGAACCACGTGAGGCGCCTGGAATTGGATCCAGGTCAGCTGCATGTAAGGCCAGTGCTCGACCTACTGTCTTTTTAACCAGGCACAATATCCCACATTGAAATAAATGCAAACATCCCACATTGAAATAAATCTGGCTTGAAATCAGGGTTTTGTTTGTTTTTATTGTTTATGCTCAGGTCATACCTGGATGTGCTCAGGGCATACTCCTAGCTCTATGCTCAGAATTTTCTCCTGGTGGGCTCAAGGGACATCGAACCTGGGTAGACTGCATACAAGGCAAGTGCCCTGCTTGTTGTGCTATCATTCCAGCCTTCAGTTTTGTTTTTCGTTTAATAATAACAAAAACCATAAACTGATAAAATGTGTAGAAATTCATTTTTTGGTGAATTGTCTAGGCAGACTACTTCACAATTTCTCATATAAGTTAAATTTCAGTCATAGCTAAGTGAAATTTCACACTCATATAAGTGTAATTGTAATGTCACAGAGTTTTCTTTGGAGGACTAGTTTGTTTCACTCAAATAATGGACTAAGGCTCATGCATTTGTGGTTTCTTTTGTTATAATTTGCATATATATTCAATGTCCTAGTGTTTATATATTATATATTATTTATCTATCCATGCTCTGATGTCCATTGTGCTATTTCCTTTTTTAGTTATTATTCAATAATGCTGCTCTGAAAAAAAATCCCTGCTTTCAATTATTTTGGATACAGTCCTAGAAAAGGAATGATCAGGTCCTGTACCATTTGCATTTTTAATGTTTTTAGGTATTCTCACATGGTTTTCCCTATGGCAATACCATATTCAATTCCCATCAGCAACACACAAGGCTTCCAATTGCCTCACATCATCACCAACATGTGTCATTTCTGTTTTGAGTCTTTTGATGACAACCATTCTGATGGATATGAGGTGGTTGGTGTCTCTTTGAAGTATTGATTCGTGATTATGAGCAGAATTCTCCTATGCTCACCAGCTATTTGAATATCTTCTTTGGGGAAAAAATTTATTCATTTCTATTGTTCATTTTGGAAGCCTGCAGATTGTTTATCAGTATAACAATTTTTTTTCAGATCTTGATTTTCAAATGTTGTCTCCCATTCTCTGGAGATTGACTTTTAACTCTGTTGCTGTTTTCCAACTCCCATGTCTTTCATCTCAAATCTTAGACTCTATTGCTTACATTAAAATCATAAAGAGTCTGGCCTGAATTTTCTTTAAATTATATTTTATAATTTAAAGGTTTAGATGTGTGTCTTTTATCTACCTTATGTTAATTTTTTACATGACATTAAGAAATATTCAAATTCATTCTTTTGCCTGTGAATGTCTCATTTTCCAAGCCTCTTTGTAGAAGAGTTTGTTCTCTCCCCTTTCAATGTGATGACATGCTTGTCATAAATCAGTCCAACGTATAGCAGAGAATTTATTTCTGACTCTTATGTCAGTTTAGCTCACAACTAAAATAAAACTCATGAGATACAGGAGAAATTGAAATAAAGAGGCAGGTTAGGATGAAGGCTGGGACACCATTAATAGGTGGAATCGGAATTTGGAATTCGGACTGGGAGCTTTTTCGAAGTAAAATGAACAATCCTGTATATCTTCATGAAGAATTCAAATTGTGATGGACAGAAATTAATTTTGTTTTTGAAGTTTCCAGCTCAGGTAGTAAGTAAAAGACTAATGACTGGAAAAAATTTAAATTCTAAGAACATGAAATTGATGAGGTCCCATTCATCTTACTTGTATTAAACAAGAAAGAATTCTTTTCTTCCAAGTTAAATTATCCAATATTGCTTTATATACCTTAGGCATTGATTTGGAAAAACCATGGATTATTCTTCTTATATCTTAATGGAAACAGTTCAGATATTTGAATGATGCAAAAATTATCAAAGAAACTGCAGGTTTCAGATTCAGTAAGTACCTCAATTGGCTTAAATAATCTTAAACTGGAGCCTGAGGGAAATTATCACCATTTCACAATGTCCCAGACGGGCTTTTTGTTTGTTTGTTTTTGGTCATGGGGAACACCTGGCAGTACTCATGGGTTACACCTGGCTCTGAGCTCAGAAATCACTCCTGATTCAGGAGACCATATGGGATGCTGGGGATAGAACCTGCATCCTTCCTGGGTTAGCTATGTACAAGGCAAAAAAACCCTACCACTGTGCTTCCACTTCGGCCCCCAGATGGTTTTTAAATACCGATGAAAAGATGTGAGCATAATTAAAACTTAATGCCACTTGCAATCATTTTCTTCTGGACTTTCTCTGGGCTTGCTACGTGTACTTGATTCTTGTATTTATACTTGAGAAGATCATTAATTTAGATACCAATGTAGATCCTCACAGTCTCCTCCTGCAAGGAACTCTGGCATATTTTATTTTTCCCATTGCTTTGATTACACATTGAGGAAATAATTTTATTTTCTCAAAGGTGGAGCAGTTTACAAATTTCAAGTTCCAATTTTTAACTGGTTTGTTTATAATTACCACTCAACTTCAGACATAGGTATTCATATGAATTAAAGTTAAAATTCCCATGTTAGCGACTCATTCAGATCTTCCAAGGAGACAAAAGAGAATCATTAGAGGGAGATGGATGGGCTGAAGCAGTAATACAGTTGTCAGGGCACTTGCCTTGCATGTAGTAAAACTGGGTTCAATCCCCAGTAGCATATGGGCTATATGGTCTCCCAACCATGCCAGGAGGAATTCCTGAGTGCAGAACCAGAAATAAACTCTGAATGTGGATTATAATAAAAATAATAAGAATAATAAAGGGAGATAGAAAAGGCTTTTATAGCTTTTTCACTTCTCAGTATTAAAAAGGACCAATATTATTTACTTAGAGAGAAAACAAATAGTGAGTCCTTCCATGGTCAGAGATGGATGCCATTTAGACCTCTGAAGTAATTGATGTATGATGCTCAACAAAAAAAGACTTCAGTGGCTATATAAATATTTATATAGCTCTGTTGTGTTTTCATATAAAATTTTTATGATAGTTTTTTTCTATCAATATGGATAACTTTTTTTTATCCAGCATACGTTGCTATGCACTTAGTAAAAAGTGGTGAGTTGGGCATTTATAGATATTGAGCATGGTTTGGGGATTCATAAATATAAAATTACATATAAGTTTTGAATTTGTACAGAAATAGTACAATTTATGTCAGGACATGAAATTAGAAGGAACTGTCTGTACAATATTAAAGTTCAACACTATCATACTGTGGGTAGGGCATTTTCCTTACACATTGCCATCCTGGGTTCAATCCCCAGCATTGCATATGATCTCCTGATCCTGCTAGGAATGATTTCTGAGTGCAGAACCAGGAGTAACCCCTAAAGATCACCAGGTGTGACCCCCCCCCAAAAAAAAAACAAAAAATCAACACACTCTGATGAATAGAGTGAAGTATGCAGAATAGATAATAAGGAACTGTAGATAGATAATCTGTTAAATTATTTGATCTATAATCAATTGCTGTTTAAAAATCATTTTTGGTTGTTTTTTGGGAGGGGTTAGTTTTCGGGTCAGATATGAAATACGCCTGGCACTGTGCTCAGGATCACTCCTGGCAGTGCTCAGGGATCATTTGCTCTGCTAGGGATCTAATTCAGATCAGCTGTTGCAAGGCAAGTGCCCTGACCCTTGTACTATATCTTTAATACTGAATAATGGGTTTGAGTGACAATAATATTTCTGTTTAAAATGATAGTTGAGGCATTTAAAAGTCTATTAATCACCCATAGCCAAACTGATAAATTATATGTGACTGCAGTCCTTTATACTTTAGAAAATCTGGTTATTCCCTAGTTAATATTTGCAAATATTCTGCTTTTAGATAAAGTCAATACGCATTTATCTTAGTCTCTTAGGTATTTAATACATACTAGTCACAGGACTAAAGCTATCAAATGTGAGCAAAACTTTGACCCTGGATTACAGAAATGAGAATGCCAAGCACTGGCATTCATTATGATAGCAAGAGAAAAAGGAGCAGGCCCTGGGGCCTGGGATACTTGGGTGGTATAAAAGTGAAGTAACTGTCAAAATCATATATGAGACAATCCTAGTGTAAACTTGTGACCCAAAGTGTAGCCATTGAATGGACAAAGTAAGTTTGCTTGAATTTTGAGAGGAGACCTGGCAAGATAAATGAATATTGGTAGAAGGACATTGATGGGTGATGGGTTTGTAAATTTATGCTGAAACTCTATGACTAACAGATTGTAAATCATGATGCCTAAGAAAATGTTAAATACTAATTATTTCAGAAAGTGTTCAGCATAATTACAAATTTTTGATATATTTTTGAGAAATTGGTACTTTATCTGAAAATATTATCACGGGACAGAATAGTAGTACAGGTGTGACAATGCTTTCCTTGCAAGTTGCCACAGAGATTCAATGTCCATAACCCTGAGTACCTTTGCAAGTGAACCCTGAGCACCGAAGCAAGCAGGAGTGCTCCTGAGCACCCTTGGCATTTGTCTAACGCACCTCAACCAGATGATTGAAGAGCAAAATTAGAACATTTTTTTGTTGGTTTTGGGGTCACACCCGGCAGTACTCAGGGGTTACTCCTGGCTCTGTGCTCAGAAATTGCTGCTGGCAGGCTCAGGGGACCATATGGGATGCCGGGATTTGAACCGCCGTTCTTCTGCATGTAAGGCAAACACCCCACCTCTATGCTATCTCTCTGGCCCCAAGTTAGAACATTCTATGTAAACTGCTATTACTCAGGCATATTCTTAATTATCATCTGTACTAAAATTTGTGTCCTTCATTGCCAGACTGTTCACTACTGTATCTATCTCCCCTCCTTAATCACTGTTTCCCATTTTCAATCTTTTTTCCACTTGTTTTGTTTCCTCATGTTTTATTAATAGAACCACCATATGATTTTTGTCTTTTTGTTTTGTTTTGTCTTTTGGGGGGCCACACCCAGTGATGCTCAGGGGTTACCACTTGCACCACTTCTCCAGCCCCGGTATTTGTCTTTCTTTGGAATTATTTTTCTGAGCATAGTATTTATTGTCAAGCATATTTGACTCTTTTGGGGTGTATGTTTAAAGTTTGCTCTTCAGTTTATTTTGTGTAGCTATTTCATACTGCTTTGTTTTTTTTATCATTTACTTGAGTGCATATCATCTTATATCCTTTTTATTTTAATCTTTATACATCATTATGTATCATCACATTTGGATTTAAAATTGTGTTGGCTGGATTCTGTGGATTTAATAGGCGGAGAGAATTGACAGAATTCACCGAGGTTCAGAACCTGGTGAAGAAAGGTGAGAGTTGAAAAATGATAAGTAATAACACACCTTGAAAGTCGTAAGAAGATCACTTCAGCCTTTTGTCTGTACTGGCAAAAATTCATCAATCATGTCATTCCTTGGCTTTCTCTGGGATTAATCCAGAGAGGCCTCCCATGTGTTTTGATACCGTATTATTGGGGCTGGGGGAGCACTTGGCATTTACTTTCTTCCTCCGGCCCCTTTTGTTGGCTTCCCTTGCCCAAGTCATTTCTAATACTTGGCACAAAAACTCCAGCTGCCTTGCCAAGAGCACCAGCAGAGGAGGCTCCAAAGTTTCCAATTAGAGCCATTCCAGCTCTGTTTGGAAAGATCTCAGGCTCATCCAATTTACAGGAAACACAAAAGCTCTTGTCTTTAAGCTTCATCTGCATAGTTTGTGCAAATCTAGTATGTTCGGGTATATTTACTTAGCTGTAACTTGAATGTCTGCTTTGCCCTGCCATTGAGGAAACAAATGTATTTTATAAAACAAAAATTTCAGTGGCATTACTTAATCTTTGGTGATGTTATGGGATGAGAGGGGCTATGAGTGAGGATAAGCCATCCCCAGCACCCACACATACACTCACAAGTACACATACATGCAGACACACTTATGATGTAACCCGACCTCACATTTTGTCAGATTGATCAGCATGCATGGGGAATGAAAAACTAGGTAGTCATTCAATGATGTTGAATTGACTTTGCAGTTGAACACAAACAGATCAAAACATGCCATATTTATTCAATGATGCCTAATGGCCATTCTGGCTCTGAGAATGGATTTGTTGATTGTCTCTTTCATTGGAATTAGGATGTCTTGACTAGGAGAGGGCATTATGACATTTGGTTAGTTTGGGGTGGTGTGTCATTTAGAAGTATCCTGAGTCTCTTTAGATAATAAACAGAAATAATAAGTTGGGTTAACTCATTCAAACGCTAACAATTTATTTTTGGGCATTCTATTCTTTTCTTATCCTTTGTCATTTTTTATTATTTGTGTCTTTGATAGTTTCTTCTTTCCTTGAGTTTTCTCTTTATTCTGTATAATGATGCCCTTTTTTTCCCCTTGGAGGGCTATTATCTTGTAACATCCTATCAGAAACTGACAAAGAAATTTTACTTATATAATGTGAACCCAAGAATAATCCAATCCCAGTCACTTGTATTAGGAGATATATAATTTCTCACTTTAGGGACTGGTTAGATGTTCAGTGGATAAGGTGCTTGCCTTGCATTCTGTCAGTCAACTTGATTTTGATCCTCAGAACCCTGTAGTGTCCTTTGAGCCCTGGCAGGAATGATCCCTGATTAAAGAGTTATAATTAAAACCCTAGCACCCGGGGCCCGGGAGATAGCATGGAGGAAAAGCGTTTGCCTTTCATGCAAAATGTCATCAGTTCGAATCCCGGTGCACCATATGGTCCCCCGTGCCTGCCAGGAGCAATTTCTGAGCATGGAGCCAGGAGTAACCCCTGAGCACTGCCGGGTATGACCCCCCCCAAAAAAAACCCCTAACACTGTCAGATGTGACCCCAAAACAAACAACAACAACAATTCTCCTTTATTTAAAAGTGTGAATACAAGCATAATGAAGAAATATTCCAATGCTCAGCTCAGGGCTGGTGTACAAGCCTAATTTTTGGAGAGTTTTATCATTCAATAAAGAATAAAGAAAGCTTTATTGAGTGGTAAAGCTCGAAAAAAAAGAGAACTATTCTATATTATGGTGGAAATGGAAGCAAAATATTGGTTATAACCATGCAACTAGTGTTAATATTTTAAGGTTTATGACTAATAAAATACTGTTACTAGTATTACTATTACTAGTATTATTATTACTAGTACTTAATTATTATTACTAGTAATTACTAGTATTACTGTTACTGGTTACTAAGGAACTTGCTTCTGAAATTCTTCTAAGATTTGGTTTCTGGGATATGAATGCTAATTAAAATTCATGGACTAGTCAGCATTCCCACCAGCAGTGAATCTCACCATAGCTGTAAACTTGATTCTTAAAAGTCATTCAACATATTGCACTGTGGATTGTATACTGCTTCAATATTCTCTAACCTAAAACCTCTAGGTAGCTTCAGAGTTGTCTTTAAAACTTTGAACAAATCTCTACTAATATTTCTGAACATTATTGTTCCTAGCAAACTAGGAATATTGGAAACATAGTTTTTTAACTGCTCGAGTGACATGGTATTTTATCATAGAGCACAGAAATATTCCTAGAACAATATTTGGCAGAAAATGAGAGAGTCTAATCAGACTCTTGCTTCTGGACAATCATAAAGTTAGGCAATGGAAATAGTATCATTTTGTAAACTAATTTAATGTTATGTAGTCTAGACTTCCTTACCATTTGTTCTCAATAGCATCTTAAATTCAGTCAACAAGTTAAAAAGACTGATACAGATATAGTAGTTTTCAGTTCTGAGAAGGAAGCAGAGAAATGAGGCTTCAGCCCTGGACTGGAATGTGGTCAGGCCAGAGATACAGTACAGAAAGAGGAAGTGGAGGTAGGAAGTTAGGTAGGAAGTTAGGATGGGAGCAAGTGTGGGCCTTGTAGATGCTTCAGGGCGTCAAAGGTAAGTAGAAGCAATGTTTGGGTAGTAAGATCATAGCCAGGGAGCATTACATCATTATATCACTCAGGATATGTGGGCATGTAGGAATCTAAGGCACATATCAATGAGTTTCCCTAACGTTATCCTGCAGAGACACTGCAGACTTTCTATTATAAATAAGCTCATTTCTGTAATCAGAATGATTGGAGACAGAGTGACAATGTCAGATTTGATTCTCACATGCTCCTTTATATCAAATGTTTTTCAAGGAGTATTTCTGTGCTCTGTAATAAAATATCATGTCACTTGGGCAGTGTTAAAAACCTCAGTTGCCGATATCCCCAGATTGCTAGGAACAATGTTCCTAGCTCCTAGGAATAATCTTCAGAAATATTAGCAGTGATTTCTTCACAGTTGTAAGACAACTATGAAACTACCAAGGTTTAGGTTGGAGCATGTTGCCTTTTCCTGAATTATTGAATTCTCATTTGTTCCTGTTTAAGATAAAGAGCCTCTGGTTTAATTCTGTCTCAGTTCCATCATTTAAAAATCATTTTCCTTAAAGTACACCAGACCAGATGCAATGTAGAAGTATTTCCTTAGCCCATGAATTACATTCATTGCACAATCCTGGATTAACCAATTTTTATTTAGTTTTTTTGGGAGTATGCATTTGTTCTGAAATAAACATGGGATTGATTAGGCCAGCAATTACAAAATGATTTTGTATGAAAATTCCCAGTTTATCTAAAAATACTTGAAAAAGTGTTTTTTAGACTAATTTAGTGCTTATTCTAGATCTTTAAACTGATAAAGCTCTAAACAGCTACTTAATCATTCATTGATATAGGAATAGCTATGTAAACATTCAATTAATATTTTGGATGAATTTTTTATTCAAATGACTTTTACTCAAACAGTTTAGTATTGAATAGTTATTGTCTAACTGTGTGTAGATCTTCAAAATGTTGACACATTTCATTGTTCAGCATGATTCTTGTTTGTTAACATCATCACAAAACATACATGGAGATAGTGTTTACAAAATTGAGAAGCTCTCAGTCCATAATGGCATATACATTTTTCTTTGCATGAAACTTGCATTTTATTATTGGCAACAGATATTGACAATTGTTTCCTATATAAAGCATTTCTTCTGCTCATAAAGAAGAAAAGGTATGTACTCAGATATTGAGATTTTTTTTAAACAATTCTCATCATTTTTAGAGCTTCGTTTAGGACAATTTAAAGTAAATTGCCCTTTCCCCCACAAACAGGTGGATAGATTGCACAGCGAATATGAACAAAGAAGACTGAATGTCTTGATTTGTGCTGAGCAAACAGTAGTCAAAACAAATGCACCCCCAAATATTCCAAGGTTAGGAATAAAACTTTAATAGTTACTGGAAAGTTTGCAGAGTTCTGGACTATTTTACTTGTTAAGAAGTCACAGAAGATATCTTGGGTAAGGGATCCATCCTGGCTTTAGACGAAGTCAAGTAATTGGGCTTATTCACTCACATCTGGACATCTGTTTGTGAAATACAAAAGAAAGTTCTTTACACATGATGTTGCTTCTGTCTTATGGATTATTGTTAGGCTTCACAGCATTAATTTGATGTTTGGTTGGCAAGAAGTCACATCCTGATGTTCATTCTGAATCCTTCCCTTGATATAATGCTTAGCTGTGGTGACCATCAATACTTTAAAGTGGTGACCATCTTTCTGGTATTTCTCCAGCTGATTCGGTGCAATAAATTAGGCTATATTATGTTTCTATCACTTGGCTATTTTCTGTTTGAAACAATCATTTATTTTATGTCATCCATCATCTAAGAATGTTCTCTAATGCACAAAAATTATTTTATTATCCACAATACTAGAAATATCCATTTCCACGTAAGTTCTAGAAAATATCAAGGAAGTTGGGTAGAGTACACAAAGACAAATTTTAGTATTAACTTGGAAATACTTGAACTTTGGTCTTTGGGAAAGAGTTCCTTGGGAAGACTCTCATAGAAACTTGAACCTTGAATACCTCTAAGTTAGAATCAAGGATGTAATCAAAATTCTAAACTGTTTATAATTTCACTTAAGGATGTAAGTATGTTGCCTATGTACACTAGTAAAGTCAAGAGAGAGACTGTACTCCCACTTTCATATAGATTAAGTTCTAGCTAGATAAATTTGTACCTTGATGGTTGACCATGAAAGTCAGCAAAAAGGAGAGGAGAAATTTGTTAAGTAGTTATTTTAGGAGCCAATTTTTGAGGGAAAGGATGATATATCTATTGCAGCATTTACTGGACAGAGTTCACTTGTACAACTTTCCACAATTGCTAGGGAGGTGAGAGACCAACACAGCCAGGGGTATGCCCAGCAAAATAAAGATTATATCCTGGTCAATAGAAGGCATTATAATCTTTTGTACTTTTCTCTGATACAGTTTATCTAAACTACTTTGATAATTATGTCTCTGGATTTGAAAGATGTAGGGGAGGTATAAAACATGGTAAATGCATCTTCTCTAGAAGAAAAATCATTTTGTGGAAAAAAGCTGTTTATATTTTTAGACAAAGAAATGTGTGAAATTCATTCCCTATGCACATCTTGTGAACAATTAGTATTCTATCATGAAAAACAAGTAGACAGAGAGGACCATTCAGTCACAAACGCTGCCTCCTAGAAGTAGATTGTTAACTAAAAAATACAAGGTAGTGGTCCAGGATGGCAGGAAATCTTTAGAGTAAAAAAGGAATTAAGAAATTATGCTACTTTTGAGAAAGTAAGATCTTTGGATCCTTGTAGGTCTTTAAGGGAAGACACTATCCAAATTTCTGCAAAATCCAGGGAGAAAGAACTTGTAACAGAGGGCAAAGTGAGTTTAAAGTGTTGAGAACAGGAGTGGCCTGGAGAACTGGAAATACAGAAGGAGGTGTCTATGGAAGGAAGGGACTTGGTTGGATGTTGTTGGATGCCTCCATGATGTGGTCAGAAGCAAGAACCAGTGGGATGTTACTGATCACTAAAACTATTTGCTACTTTATTCTATAAGTAGTGAAATCAAGGTGAATATAATGATTTGATTTAGATGTTTTGCAAGTTTATTCAGATGACTTTATGAAGCAAAGGTTTGGAGAGATGCAAAGAGAGAACTGCAATGTTGAACTTCATTGTGCACTTGCCTAATAATGTGGCCATTGCCTTCAAGTAACTGGGACAATACATCAATCTTGATGTTTCATTTGGACTGTTCTTAAAAGTTAGTTTAAAAGGGTGAG
Source organism: Crocidura indochinensis (assembly GCA_004027635.1). Classification (NCBI taxonomy): domain Eukaryota; kingdom Metazoa; phylum Chordata; class Mammalia; order Eulipotyphla; family Soricidae; genus Crocidura; species Crocidura indochinensis. Next base: position 40,004 of record PVKC010001333.1, on the reverse strand, counting down.
CTTATCTATCTTTTCCTTTTCATGGTGGCTGATTGAAATGGAATTACAGGAAAATATAATAAAGAAAGAATGGAAAAGAGACAGAGTGCAAGAAAGAGATAAAGAATAGAAAAAGGAGAGAGAAAGACAGTGGAAGAAAGGAAGAAAGAAAACACTCAATGTTCTTTCCATTATATAGAGATAAAAATAAATTTTGATTATCAGAACTGGCATTTCTCTCAACATTGGTGGCATGAGTTCTAAAAGTGACAAATGTTAGCCTTGAAACCAAAAATAAAATAATTACAGTAACAGTTACCCTGACACAATCCTGGAAAACCACACAAGGCTAAAACATTCTAAAATAAAAAAGGATCCAGGGAGTAGGAATCTCTATTGATGAGCACTAAACATATTAGTTAAGATTATATAATGAGTAATAAGATTTGTGATAACTGAGGTGACCTAATTGATATAAAAATAAGAAAAAATGAATGTGTTTTCAATGTTGATAAAACTGCTTAGCAAGGTTTCCATCAATCTGAAATGTTGTGCAAAATGTAGCTCTTGTACACAGTAGGTATCAAGTGTACATGTTTCTCTCCCTCTCTTTTGAGAGACAAGGGCAATTGCCATAGGTTGGTTCTTAACCAGGCAGTGCATAGCGTTTACTCTTTGCACTGTGCTCACAGATCACTTCTGGTGGTGCTTGAACCTCACATACAGGCCAAGTCTTAACCGTAGTAATCTCTATCTGGCCCTCACATGTACAATTTTTGAAAGTAGAATATATCATAGATTTAAAAAGAGCAAAAAATTCTCCAAAGAATCAAGAATTGTCTTGATTGAAAAGAACGGTGTTATCCATATTTATGCTGCTTTATGGAAATTATGGGCAGCATTTATTTATTTATTCATTCATTTATTTTTGCTAAGGGTAGAGAAACTTTTCAAGGTATTTATGCCAGGAAGGTTTGCATCTCAATTCAAAAGTACATATCCCAGTGGAGTCCTCCAATAAAGTGATACCAATTGACTGAATAGTAAAATTGTCCTGGACTTTGCATTTTCAACTGATCAGAACACTTTGCACACTTCTTGTAAAGAAGATGCAAACATGATCATCCTACATTTAGGGGTACACCTCAGCTCAGACTTACCCTGAACTCCAAGTAAGTACGCCTAGGAAGTGGTTCTCAAATTGTGGGGCGTGTCCCATGAGGCTCCGTAAAGGGGGACACATATGACCTCGGCAAACACTGTCATAACAAGCTAAGGCCCATGTTTATGTCTCAGGAGCTGAGAGTTGCTGTGTCCTGCTTCAAACCCTGGTTCGAAAAGCTATGCATTGCAAAATGTGCTCATTGTAGCCATTAATCCAGACACCACTTCTGATTAAAAATCAGCTCAAATTATTTTTGTTTTGCAAGTTAAAGGTTTTTTTTTTAATAAAGATACTATTTGCAGTTGCATGGGGGGGAGGACACGAAAAATGTTTTCTTCTTCCCAGGGGGCCATGACAGAAAATAATTGAGAAGCACTGGCCTAAGGGAATGTGCCCATGCATAAAGATATCCCAAGCTAACCCTTCTCACAACCCCACTCCAACCTGGCAGAGAGCAATATTCATGGACAGAAAGTTTCTTTTTTTTTTTTTTTGTTTTTGGGCCATACCTGGTGACGCTCAGGGGTTACTCCTGGCTATTCGCTCAGAAGTCGCTCCTGGCAGGCACGGGGGAACCAGAGGATCGAACCGCGGCCCGTCCTAGGTTAGCGCAGGCACCTTACCTCCAGCGTCACCGCCCGGCCCCCAGGAAGTTTCTTTTTTAATATAAACATGCCTATCTTTATAAAAGGTTGAATTTAAACTAATATTATTATAGCAACATAACTTAAATTTTGGTTATTTTTCAAATTAAGTACCATATGTAACCAAAATAAATCCACAAGTGTTGTGAACATTTGTTCATAAATAAAAGAAAATCAAATTCCAAGTAGCTGAGACTATAGCACATATGTTGTTTTTAAAGACATAAAAGAGAAATGCATCTCAGAAAAAGTTAATGCACTGTCACATGTCAATCCTGACCTCACAATCTTCTGTGCTTCCATTCTGTTGGTGTTGTCCAACATTCTCACCACCAGCATCCCTACCCGTGATCCCAGATTGGCCAATATGAGCATGCCTGCAAACTCAGCAATGTTTTGTTGGCCATTACTGAGGAAAGCCTCAAAGTACTCACAGTTTCATTTTGACATTGCAGCAACTGCATGTCTATCTCAAAACCAATCTCCTAAGCCAGAAAGGAACTCAACACCTTCCACTTAAAATAATTTGGAGGACCTTCAAAAACTCACAATACATCAAACTTTCTTGGAAATGAGTAGAGAGCCCATGAATTAGCAGATAGCAGAGATCCAAATGGGTTGGGAGATTGGGGGATTAAGGGGGAAAAGGGCTATAGACTGAGGAAGACCTTGCATGGGATGGCAATAAGAGGAGGAGGTCTGATGGAGAAGGCCCATGCAGTCTGATGGTGAAGAGATTATCTACGCTTTACTTCTTCACTGTGTACTTGTTCAGTACCAATGGATTCTAGTACCATTGGTACTAGCCTTTATATCAGATGGAACTTGATGCAAACCTTACATTACTTACAGATACATTTTACCAAATCTTTTTGGTAAGAAATCATCTATTCTGATTATGGTGTTAAGTACAATGAGTGTGATTTTGATGAATGAATGATGGAGCAGTTTTGGAACGCTTAAAAGAGTGACTTCTTTTTGGTTGGATGAAAATCTGTGAAACCTATGCAATAGGATAAGCCAAAGTGACCTTATCAGAAATACTATCTTAATTTCCATAAGACATAGATAAACATTCTATACTTGACATGAGAATATACTTTGATTTAATCATTTCATTTCCCATCACTATCAGGCATACTCCTGGACAGATTTGTGTTGAACTTTTATTATATCATATATAATAAATATATATAAATATAAATGAATTATTTTCTTATTTAATAAGCAGAGCAAGACTTATTATAGTTTTCTTCTTTTTTCAGACCCTGACTTTAAGGATCTTGGTGTTTTAAAACCATTACCAGGTCGGTAAAATAGATACTTAACTCAGCTTTAGAGGCCTTTGTTTTCTGCTAAGAAAAATATACTTGCGATTGATTATTCAATCTCCATCAGAGTGTTTGTGTTTGTCATTCTGTTCTTTAGCCTGTGAGTTCGAGACAGGCGGGCCTGAAGGCATTGTGGAATCCATACAAATCATGAAGGAGGGCAAAGCTTCTGCGACAGAGGCCGTGGACTGCAAATGGTACATCAGGGCTCCACCACGGTCCAAGGTCAGTGTGAAGGGGAAATTTGGGCTTGAACATCCATCTGGGCATTCTTGCTAGCAAGCATAGCTCCAAACCAACGAGCAGGCTCTATAAGGCTCCCAAAGTAATAATTCCCACCATTTGTCTGATGCGGAGATGTGACTTGTCTTTCTTGTGCAATATAACTCCCAGCATCCCAAATAATTCAGGAAGTGAGCTGAAGAAATGGTTTGATATGTAGAAGCCTCGCACACCACTCATATCTCTTTGTATAGAGCAGTGGGAACTGCTTAAGCTCTGACTTTTTGTTCAAGTATGCTTACACCTATTCACCATAACTTGCAATTTACTTGCCTTTTTACTCCAGATTTTGTCTAGAGGGAAAATGGACCCAGCTCATGAAATTCTTTATCTCTGACATATTTTAAAACTGGGATAAGATGGGCTATTGCCATCAATGAGATGCAAATGGGGGGCCTATCTAGATGATCAAGTATTGCCATGTTGTTGAGGGTCACCCCCCATAGTGGGTCCACAGATATTTTTAGTACTTGGCTATAAATTTAAATGTTAGCTATTTATGTTTTAACTTTTTGAGTGGACAGAATTCAAAGCTGGATGGTTATTTCCCAACCATATCATCAGTGATATTGTTGGGAAGTCACTAATTACCAGTTAACATCACTGTCATGTGTTCTAGTTTTATACCTTTCTTCGTGGTTATTTTTGGATTATACAGTTATGAACTCATATTAACGATGCATTGAAATTAGTAAATTATGTAGGAGATGCATTGACTATGCACTAAATGGAGTGAACTATGCATTGAGGTCAAAACCACACATTACTTCATTTCATTGATGTAGGAATTATTTAAGCTCTAACTGTTCAGCTAGATATATGAGAAAGTTCACCAATCTGCTCTTATCTCTGGTTATCTGTCATATATAAAACTCAAGAATCCAAGGAATGAGATAGGACTACTAAGGTGTTGACAGGTTTTGGTAACAGAAGGGATTTACCAGCACCTCTGGTAAGTTAAGTCAAAGAAATATTCAATAGAATCCAAATTCCTTGCTGAATTTTCAAGGAAGTCAGTGGGAGAACTTTCCAGAATGAGAAGATAACATCTATATCTATATATTTGGATCCTAAGAGAATACACTCTTGAGGGATTCAAAATTATTTGTGTATGGCAAGATATGGTCCAAAGCCATAAGAATCTGGATTGAACCTGAATGCATTGGCAATATCTAGGAAAGTGTGGGAGTGAAGTGTGATCAGATGAACCTCCTTCAAAAGAGGGTTTCCTGCGAAAAAGAAGACAGATAGGTTGGGCCTGGGTGAAGGCTTACTTTGGAGGTTGGGCAGGAATTTTAGCAGTCAATACAGTTCCCTGCAGTGGACAGGTGAAAGAATTCACTAACCTGGATAGACTGAACATGCTGACCAGATAGAGTCAACATAAGCAAAGGCTGAGTCATTTTTCAGCAATTTTGATTTTTTTTTCAATTGATATGTCCCTGAAATTTTTCCTAAATTGGAATTAGGTAATACTTTTCCTAAGTTTGCACTTCAGAAGTTGAAAAGCCTCAAGTCTCATTCAACTCTGTCATGGGCAAGTTTCTGAATCTGAGCAAATCTTTGAAACAAAGGCATCGTAAAAATGACTCCAGTGATTCCTTCTGTAATGAAACCAAAGGCCATTGCTGAAGCTTTATTGCAATGGATTATATTCTTGGAACAGAATCCATAGGCTTACAATCCAGTGCTACTCATAGTCCTTGACCTCAGGAATAGAAGCTTTGTTTAAGTTGACCTTCCAGTAGAATTCAAGAAGCTCCAAATTGTAAGCTGTGCCTTGTCACTTCAATGTTAAGGAGGGATTCTTGGGTGACTATAAACCCTCATTGCTGTCTTCTTTTGAGGTAGATCCTAAAATTAGTGGTCTTTTATACAAACCCAGAACAACAATATCCAGTCACTCTTCCTGACTTTGACATTCTGGGATCTTGGGGAAGCAACTGATTGAGTTGATCCATTGTGGCTCCAAGATGGCTCCATTGTAACAGCTTTTCTCTGTTCCATTAAAGATTAGAGAATGGGAAGAGCTTTCAATAATTAGACTAAAACATAAACTGGAGATGCCTGATTTCTGGGTCTTCCTATTTGTGTAGAATTCTAGAAGCTTCCAGAAATTAACTCTCAAAACTCAACTTAAAATGGCTTCTGGCAAATGAATGACAATTGGCTTTTGTGCAAAAGTACCCACCCAAGAGCTTCCTTGAGTTCTGCTATAATTTTTTTAGGATATTTAATGCTTTTAAGTCTGTGACAAGTAGCAACTATAATATCTGATATTTCTTTTGCTTAGTGGAAGTTATAGAGCTATATTTTATTTAATTTGAATGTAATAAATCCAAAATTCTTAGAATTAGGAATACTGGAGTCAGAATAAATGTTGGAAATCTATCACTGATTAAGCTTATTTATGTGATGAATGAACTTGCTGAAGGAAACAAAGATATCTCTGAGTTCATAAATAGGAGACAGAAATATGCCCCCATGAGCAACTATTTCAAAGAATACAAGGCATTATATGGTTCTGAATCTGATTCATAAAAGAATCATTAAAAGAGTACTCTGGAAGATCAAATTGTCGTAACTCTTGGCCAATTTCATGAAGGCTGGACTTAATTGTGTTTCTAAATTCTCCTATTGCTAAGCAATAGGGCTGTCATTTCTCTAAAACTACTAGAAAATTAGCTCATGTAATAGAGAACAATGGACATGCCAATTATCTTTCAATAGAAGAAAAGGAGAATTTTAGTTCCATCTGCATGCTTTTAAGTACTGAAATTTAGCTGACCACTTGAAACAAAAAAAGATTTTTGATTAAATATAACGAAAACATTTGTTTTATTTTAATATGGAGCTGCCCCAAATTGGAAGCAATTCCACAGAAGGCATTCACAAAAGTTTGGCAGGAATTTTTTTTTGATAATTAAAGAGTCAAGGAATATTGGGGATAGATGGGATTAAAATTCTTGCAAGAGCAATCCTGTACTTAGTTTTGAAAATGAATTTATGAAAAGAGACATTCATATTACAGAACTGAAGCAATATTTTCTTTTCCTGATTTCAAGCCTTCATTATTTGGGAAGGGGTTGCCACAATTAGTAAGACAGGAAAAAGAGATAATTAGAAAGACATGAAAGTGTGCAGATGAAAAAAAATAAAGTTAGTTAATAGATTAAGGGTATTGGGAAAATAAAACATTAGCTGTTATTAATTGCTCATTAAATTTTTATATTAGATTTTAATGTGTTGTTACTTAATATGAAAATAGTTTGAATAGAATTAGCAAATGCACATAAAATTAACCTATAAGAAGTCTGCAGTGTAGGCTTGCTCTTCAAGCCTATATGCTCCATAGAACGTTAATCTTACTTGTTGTGTCTCTATTTTTGCTTGCTTGCTTTTCTACTCTGGAGAACTTGTGCTCTTTCCTGAATACTTGCATCTTCTTCTCTCTTCTTACATTTTTCTAAATAAGTTTTGTTCAGTAAAAACTATTTTACTTCATGAAAAAATAACAAGTCTACATTTTCTAATGAAGTGGTGTTCAATTATATAATAAATTTAATTTTCACAGACAGACTTAAAAAGGCATTCCGAATTTCAAGTCCAGCCCCTACAGCTGTGACTATATAATATCACAGCTGATTAAATGATTAAAGTTAACCTGGTATTTTCCTGATGCTATTAGTGGTTCATTATGAGTTAATAAAATAGCATTTATTTGGGCAAGACTAATCTAAGCACATCCTCTTATTTAAAAATATTTTAAAGCTTCTTTTTATAATAAAGCTCTGTGATTTGAAATACTACAAATTACAGTAGTATACACATCCCCAGTGAATCCAGCTTCCCCACTCAGGACCCCAGTATTCCCCATTCCAATCTTGTTTCTCAGTAACTCAGTGGTATGGTTTAGTTCTCCTGCTTTGTTCTCTTTGTCCCCTTGCTGTTACTTTTCTGTCTCTTATACACGAGAGAGACCATTCTGTATTGGTCTCTTACCTTACGACTGACTTCACATAGCTTATTCTCTTCCAGTTTATTCTATAATGCTACAAATGACATGATTTTGTTCTATCTTAATAATATTTCACAGTGTATATGTATATATATAAATAGTATTCCACAATGTGTTTGTATGTATGTGTATATATGTGTGTGTATGCATATATATACTACAATGTCTTGAGCCAATCTTGCATTATCAGACATTTGTTTATTCCATCTTGGCTATTGTAGTAAACTTTGTAATGACAAATAATGACAATGTTTTTTAGACAAAGAAAACATGAACAGAGAGAAAAGGGAAAAGTCAAAGGAAGCAATCTCTGTTCTTTCCAGTGGTATAGTGATCATCAACATGGTACTTGTATTTAGTAGTACCAGAGACTGTGCTTGTGTCTCCAAAATCCTTAACAGAGAAAACAGTCAACCCATGTGTACTTCTGTGATGGACAGACCTTGGAAGAGAACAATGAATGGGGCTTAAAGCTGCTTAATTGGTGATGCATTGGTGGATACTTGTCATCAAAAAGACAACAGATATAATGAAGACTGTGTAGTAATAGTAGTTGATGCCACCTATAGTTCTTTTGAGGGCCAGTGTTTGGAGTCATACAGATTAAGGATCAAATCTCAGGCATGCACTCAACCCTTGGACTCTATTTTTGGCCTGTCCAATTGTGGGCTTTAATAAATATAAAGATATAACCCATCCTTAGTATCTCTGTGAGAGTAACCAGCATTGAGTAAAAAAATAGTAAAATATTTAGAAATAGGGCCGGAGAGATAGCATGGAGGTTAAGTGTTTGCCTCTCATGCAGAAGTTCATAGGTTCGAATCCCGGTACCCCATATGGTCCCCCGAGCCTGCCAGGAGCTATTTCTGAGCAGATAGCCAGGAGTAACCCCTGAGCGTTGCCGGGTGTGGCCCAAAAACAAAAAAAAATATTTAGAAATATTAGAGAAAATGTTATAGTGCAACTAAAAAATCTAATAAAATCTCAGTTTTTCACTTAGATGGTGGAAAATTCTCCTATTTTAAACACTTTGATACTTGTATATGCATAGAATATGCCTTAATATTGTACCAAGAGCTTTGTGTGTGTGTGTGTATGTGTGTGAGTGTGTGTGTGTGTGTGTGTGTGTATTTGATTGCTTGCTTTCAATTTAAGGGTCATCTACTACCCTCCAAATCCATGGCTTCTCAGTGTTGCCTCCAGGGGAATGACTCATGTTGTCTGGTCACAAAGCAAACATTTACTCCACAAATGTTGGTTCTACTCTTTAGAAGTGTAAACTAGTACTAAAATCATGGATAATACTAGGCAATATCTTTCAAGTATGTGGAGTTTTGTTTTCTTTTTCTCCTTTTTGGTGAATACAGAGAAGATTGTTCTGATAATTACTTCTCCTTATTTTTCTTGAAGTGTGCCATTAGTTTAAAATATTATAGAATTCCCGTGACTTCACCTAATAACTTTTTTTTTTGTTTTTGGGCCACACCCGGTGACGCTCAGGGGTTACTCCTGGCTATGTGCTCAGAAGTTGCTCCTGGCTTGGGGGACCATATGGGAAAATGGGGGATCGAACCGCGGTCCCTCCTAGGCTAGCTCAGGCAAGGCAGGCACCTTACCTCCAGCGCCACCACCTGGTCCCTCTCTTAATATCTTTTTATCTAACTAGAATTAATTACACCCACCTATACAGCGCCAGAGCTGCCCACCAGCCAACATCCCTCCACTTACTTCTCCTATCCATCACTGCTTTTCACTGAATCTGAGTTTACTTTATTGTTCTTTTTTTGACAATGCGTTTGTACTCCATATATGGATAAGATTATCAGTCAATTATTTTTCACTTTCCTATTTTGCTTAGTATACTTAGTTACCTTTTAGTTTCATTTTGTTCCAAATGTAAAAGTTCTCTATTACAATGTTGGAGTATAAATCCATAGTGTATATAGATGATAGCTTTTTAAAAATCATATTTTATTTATGGAGTTTACAGACCAGAGGTTTGATTTTTCAACTTACTTTATTTGAAGCAGCATGATTTAAAATATTACTAATGACATTCCTACATACAGTGTTCTACAACCCATTCCACCAGACTTATATCATAGCTGTTTTATCTCAGTATTTATTGTTGAGCATGTATATTGATTCTATATTTTTATTATTGTGAATAATGCTCAGAGAGCTGGAAGTTAGACAATCACTCAAAATAGTTTTCAGAGCCTGTCGATAGATGTATAGATGTGGCTTTCTTAGTTCCTATAGTGATCACATCCAAAACAGTGGTGGCAAGGCCTGGAAATATTTTTCAAAGAAGACATACAGATGATCCACACACATATTAAAAAATGATATTTAGTATCATTTGGGAAGTGCAAATCACAAGGAATATCACCTCATATGGATGAGAATGACATCTGTGTAACAAAAAAGCAAGAGATGCTGGAGAAAATGTGGATGTGAAAGAAGTCACAGCTGTTAGAACTATAAGTTTGTGCATTTCTGGGGAAAAGAATTTCTTTAAATGGCAGTTGCCTCTTATATGCACAACACTGTGGCTTGTGTGGAACAATAGAATTAAGCGGTATAAAATGTTTGTTTTCTAAAAGGTGGGAGGGGGGCTGCACAGAGAGTAGAGCCTGTCACTCAGTTAGCAGGCAGCCCATGGGAGCCCACTACCACATAAAGTCTCTTGCCAAGAATCCCCAGGTGGAGTGAACCTCCAGAACCAGGAGTAAGCCCTGAGCATCAATAGGCATGGCTCAAAAAACAAAAAAGAATTCACACACACACAAAAATAAATAAATAAAAAAAAACTTCCTTAGTAAATTGTTAGATTGACTTGTTTAAAGTATAAAAATGTTATTCTGCTCCCCACTTTAATGCCTATTTAGAAGATGGATATTAGTAGGAATTTCTTATATATTCTGAAGCTTTCCACATTTGGTTCAATAAATCATTTTGTCAGCTCAAACTCTTTTCAATTGATTAGAAAGAAGAATGCATCAAAATGATTCACTGAAGAGAGATTGTAATCTGACTATTTTACTGGAGTTATATATTATTCTGTTTATCATTTTCTTTTTTTTCTTCTTCAGAGAGACTAAAATTCTTTGTCATTTTCTACCTTAAACAAAAACTTTCTCCTAGGGCAATTTTTTTCCTCTCTTAGTGATATTATGATACACAGTTTAAGCTTGGATGGGCCACTTCAGTTATATGAAAATTTAATTATTTTAATGATATGATATATATTACATAGTAGTCTATGGTCAAGCCACTTTTGGGATTAATTTCATTTTATAGTAAAAAGCTTTATGCTCAGTAAAATGAATAATCTTTGGTATTATCCTCCAGGATAATTTAAAAAAATATTTTCTTAAATAATGGATGCCTCAAAGCAAATAAACAAACCCAGGGAGTTACTTATTCACGTATCCACCAAATAACATTTGATCTTAGAATAATGTCCCTATGACTGGGAGGTACTTGAGCATAAGTCCCATTATTCCAGGTCAGAGTGACAGTCAGCTACCTACGAAGGAAGATCAGTGCATTCTGGCAACAGTCCAGTGATGAAGCATATTCAACCACACAAATCCTTTATAATTCTAGCTGTAGTCTTCCACAAACAGCATATGCATATGTATTTTTTTATTTTTATTTAAATAATTTCAATTTACAAAGTCCTTCATAGTCAGGTTTCAAATATACAATGTTTTCACAATCCCATCACCAATATTAACCTCCTTCCACCAATGTTTCCAGAGTTCATCCCATGCCACCACCTAGTCCCAGTCTGCCAGCATATCAAGCTCATTTATAATATTGGTTGTTAAAGTTTGGGTGTCATTATTTCATTATTGTTGGCTTGGCTATTTAGTTCTGTCCTTTATTTTAAAAAAAAATAGTGTTCTCGGTTTTATTATTTTTAATTAAATAATTTATTTATTTATATGCCGTGATTACAAACATAATTGTAGTTGGGTTTCAGTCATAACAAGAACACCTCCCTTCACCTGTGCAACCTTCTCATCACCAATGCCCCCATATCTTCCCTCCTCCACCCCTGGCCTCTATTCAAGATAGACTTTCTACATCCCTTAAGATATAAAGCTCAAAAAAAAAAAGATATGAAACTCGCCACAAAGAGTGGTGAGTGCAGTTAGAGAAATAACTATGCTGAGAATGATCATAACAATGTCAGTGAGTGAGGGATGTAGTTCTGTCCTTTTTAACCCCACAGATGAACCTGAGATCCCTTGGCCCCTGTCCCCCATTATTTCACATGTGTCTTTCTCCTCTTCCACTTGATTATTTCCTTCTCCTTAATATACTCTGAGGCCAAGAATGTTATCAAGCAACCCACATTTATGACATTTCATTTATTCATGCAGTTATTCTAAATACCACATATAAATATATATACACAATATATAAATATATACAAATAAAAATATTTTCCTTCTTTCTTACTTCATTTAACATGTATCATCCATCTTGTAGTGAAATGCATAGTTGCATCATGTTTTACAGCTATATAGTACTCTGTTATATATATGTACCACAACTTCATGATCTGTTGTTCAACATCTAGGTTGATTCCAACTCTTAGTTATTGTACTCAGGCCTGCAAATAATAGCAGTGTGCATACATCTTTTTGGGTGAGTGTTTTTCTGTCCTGGGGATATATTCCCCAAATTACTGAAGTTACTGGGATTTACTTAGTAAACACTATTCTGTTTACTAAGAATCCTCTATACTCATTATCAGTTTATTTTTAAAAAAGTGACATTGGGGGTGTCATCTTATATGACTGAAACCCACCACAATCATGTTTGTAACCAAGGTGTTTAAATAAAAAATATTAATAAAAAAAGTGACATGGATAGGGATGTGAGTCTGGCAGAGCTCAAGTCTTCCATGGCAAGGAAGTCCCTGTTTCGATTCTCACCACCACAAGACAAGTCAAGCAGTCAAGAGCAAGCTTATATAAAGGACACATAATTCTTTGGGGAGATTCTCATGTCTAGTTTCATGTCCACCATTCCTTTAGGGATATGGTAAGGGCTTGCCTTGCCTATGTGTATTTTATATTGATATATTTATGATTTTGTATTGTGATTTATTTTCTTTAAAAGTAAAAAGACCTTTCTGGAATATCAATATGAGGATTTCAAAATAAAACTCATGTGATTATGTGTCAGGATGTTTTCAGTATCAAATGAGTTCATTCCTCATGGGTCTGTGTTTCTTTAAGAAAACTACTGTATATTTTTATAAATTCATAAATGATTAGTTTCATAAACCTGTAAAATCATGGATGGAGTACTTATGTACTATATCATGCTCAAAAAAGACATTCCATTTAATCCCAGTCAGTGTTCCCTTCCACTAACAAATATGTTTATTTAGCATTCTAAATGAATTTTGGATTGTTTGGGAGTCCCACTTAGCAGTGTGCCAGTCTTGCCCCTTGATCGATGCTTAGAAGTCACTCCTGATTTCTTGGGCTCAAGGTATCATATGGATGGATTATCAGGGTTCTAAATTGGGTTGGTCTTGTACAAGGCAATTTCACTAAGAACAGCACCATGACTTGAGTCTATCATAACTGTAGATTTTTAAGAACCAATAAACTAATAAACTATGTTGGATTCGTTTTTATGAAATTTGAAAGTGTAAATGCCATAGTCATATTTTGTTTATTCTTGTATATATAAGGTTTATTTCCTTTGAAATAGACTATTATTTCCATTATTTCCTTAGGGATAAACTAGAAGTAGAATTTCTATGTCTGTATTTTAATTGTGTTTTTAATCTGTTGGTTTATTCTTCCATGGTTTGATATGGTGTCAAGATAGTAGTCTTAAAAGGCCCCAGGGCCGTCGCAGTGGCGCTAGAGGTCAGGTATCTCCCTTGCCAGCGCTAGCCTAGGATGGACCGCGGTTCCATCCCCCGCTGTCCCATATGGTTCCCCAAACCCAGGAGCGACTTCTGAGCGCATAGCCAGGAGTAACTCCTGAGCGTCATTGGGTGTGGCCCAAAAACCAAAAAAAAAAAAAAAAATGTAAAGGCGCCCACCTTGATTTTCTTTTCATTAAGGAAACTAGTTTGTATCTTATGATCAGTCCCCTGGTAACTCACCTAACTGGTCCTGAGATCCTTATTTCTATCATGTTTTTGGTACATATGATACTGAGTTAGTTAAAACAACATTAAGGATACTTTCCCTTTCATCAATCTATAGGCAAGTTTGACCTAGCGTTATCAAGGAAATTTGAAAAGGTGCTTGAGGTTAACATAGTTGGTTCTATCTTCTGAAAATAGAAATTTGGAGGATTTTCTGATGAATTTTCAGGAATATGATGTTTGGGGAAGTTTGATCACAGATGAAGATGTCACGGGCATTTTTTGAACAATGCAATCAATCACCAGAGAATGAGGAAAATGAAGGCTTCTTCGTGCCCATTTTATAAAGTAAAGACAAGCAGTTTAAAAACAAGCAGTTTAAAAACAGGATCAAATAATTGAACTTCCGGGATAATTTCTAACTGAAGAACTGTGAATATAAGTAAACTGTCTCAGGACCCAAAATGTGATGAGATTCAGCCATTTTCCATTCTTTCACAATTGTGTCCTCTTCTTATATCACTCTTATTTAAACTTCTTCTTCAGGTTATCTGAAAGCTTCTTAATTACCATCTAAATATGCTTTAAAGGAATACTTTATTAGAGGTGTTACAGCAATATAGTACAGTGGGTAAGGTGCTTGCCTTGCATGAAGCCAAGACAGGTTTGATTTCTGGCACCACATTTAGTCCCAGGAGCACCATCAGCAGTGATTCCTGAATAAAGATCAGGGTAAAGAGCATTATATAATTCTGTCTGTTTGTCTGTATATCTATCTATCTACATATATGCCTACATATTTATCCAGATTTATCAACTTCCCAAGGAAAATATACTCATTATTATTTGTAGCACAGAGAACTTTTGGTAGATGTGAGCACATGAAGTCAAGTTAGGCCAACAGAATATCCAGTCACTTAAAACGATTTCTCTTCAAAGACTTTCAAGGAGGGATTCAACTAAGCAACACACAATTTAACATTTAGAAAAGAAAAGAAAAGAGAAATAAAAGGAAGAAGGGCTGTTGTGGCAAGGTTTTTTGTTTTTGTTTTTGCATAGGTACCATCACCCCACCCTTTCAGGAACACATAAATTAACATCATGTGTACATACCATTTAACTAAATCTCAAAAGAATATTTGAGTAATTGTAGTGAGAGTGATTCTCAGAAAAAAAAAGACAGGAACTGACTTAAACAAGCTGTTGAAACCATGTTAAAATGGTTACTTGTTGGAATTTTGACTAGTCCAGGTTTTGATCACAAAGTTTAGACCAAGGCATTCTCCAGGCTGGTTGAGGTTGCAAAAATAGAAGAGGAGATGGAGATAAAAATCCATTTTTGAAGGTAAAATTTACAAGGATTCATGTTCCAATCCATAGGAAAATCCATATGAGAACAAAACTGAATTTTTTTATTAATAAATGAAGTTTTAAAAATGTATTGATATTGAGTCTGGGGGACATAAGATTAGAGGTTCGTGAAATAAAAGTGAATAAAAATACGATAATGAAAAATGAAATTTTAATGAAGACATTCCTTTAATTCATACCTGTTATGTTCTGATAAGGGTGTTTCAGGGGAAATAACATGCAGGCTTCAAATAATGAACAATGTAGAATGCATGAGAGTTCAATGTGAAAGGTGATGTTACTTATTCCAGAACATTCTCAGAGCACAGGTGCTTACATTTTATTTCACTTCACAGTCTCACCTCAAGGGTCTATATCAATACTTTATGGACACATGATTACTCTACAGACCCACTCTGTTTCAAACGACTTTTCTGCTTAAATAGTGGTGACACTAGTGTTAACATGCAACATTTTTAGGAACAAAACTATTATACCTCTCCCACCTATATCTAACTGCCCAGACTTTCCATCCATCTCTGTATTTCACCTCAGTCTTTCTTCCTATTGCTAGCCCCCACTGCTTGATTATTTTAGTTTTGAATACAAATTTTCATATTACTCATATCCTCATCAAGTTTGTATGCCACCGATGAATGAAATCACCTGGTATTTGTTCCTCCTTCTTTGACTGACTGACTTAATTAAAATACTTCCCTTTATTTCAAGTCAAGGTTTCAGTAAACTACAAGGTTTAATTGTTTTCTTAGAGGTACCTAAAATTCCATTGTGCATATCTACTACAGCTTCTCTATTGATTTATATAAAACAATTTTGGTTGTTTTTATATTTTCAAAATTGTACCTAGTGCTACAATGAGCACAGGTATACAAACATCTTTACAGATTGCGTTTTTTAATATTCAGGAGATATATACCAAGACATGAGAAAATATGGTAACATATTTATGATTTTGGATCCTAGCCCCTGTATCCTCTGTAATGTCTAGGGCAAAGTAAATCCAGGGCAAAATACTGGTGAATGAAAGGTAACCAGTTTCATTTGAACCTACACTATGTTTACATTAATTGCACCTGATTACTAATTCATATCTATAAATAGTCAACTACTCGATGTAAATCATCAGATATGACTCCACAGTGGTAATTTATTATGAGAGGGTCAGCAAAGGGATTAGAGATGCTGTATTGCTGATGGTCAACTTCAACTGGGTCAAACAATTTCTTCATTTGAATAGGACAAAACACTTGGTAGGCTTGTTGGGAGTATTTTAGGCTAATCTACAAAATAGATTCATTGTACTTTTATTTTTTAATTTAATTTAATTTAATTTTTGGTTTTTATGTCATACCCTATAGCACTCAGGGGTTACTCCTGGTTCTAAGCTCAGAAATCACTCCTGGCAGGCTTAGGGAACCATATGAGATGCCCAAATTCAACCACCATCCTTCTGCATGCAAGGCAAATGCCTTGCTTCCATGCTATCTCTCCAGCCCCACATTGTGGTTTTAGCTCTTTAAGTATACATTTCATTTAATTTCTATAGACTTAGAAATTATTATTTTATGGCACAAATACAGGTTAGCTGGATTCTAAAATATATATTTCACTTAAAAGAGGAAACTAATGTGAACATGGTTTAACAAAATATAATCAGAGACTATCTTTAGACAATCATTTCTGTTTGCTTGGGTGCTAGTCTCCAGACATGTTTGAAAATCAATGGAAGCTTTATAGGTGACTTTATCAAGACTTTGAAAACACACTCTGCTGATCCCAATAAGAGAGTCTATGTAGTCCAGCTGATACCTGATTCCTAGTAAGGAAAGACCAAAAAGAAGCATCATTTGGGTCAAAGGACTCAGCCCCTGGAAATAGCACTTTTCCTCAAAGAAAGAGCAACAGTAGACAAAGAAAGAAAATGGTTGACTCTGATTTCGTCTTATTCATCCATTTTTCCTTCCTGCTTTCCACGGAAAGATAAATCATGATTGATTGCAATCAGGACTGTCTTGTGAGCCTGAGAAAATAGCAGGGGGCCGTGGTGGTGAGTGAATGGATGCTAGTCCCTGCTCAAGTGCTTTCTTTGGGTGTGGGACAATAATGCTATTTTTGTGGCCGTTTCACAGATTTACTTACGGTTCTTGGACTATGAGATGCAGAATTCCAATGAGTGCAAGAGGAACTTCGTGGCCGTGTATGACGGCAGCAGCTCTGTGGAGGACTTGAAAGCTAAGTTCTGCAGCACCGTGGCCAACGATGTGATGCTGCGCACTGGGCTGGGAGTGATCCGCATGTGGGCCGACGAGGGCAGCAGGAATAGCCGCTTCCAGATGCTTTTCACGTCCTTCCAAGAACGTAAGAGTCTCTGCCCTTCCCTGCCCTTCACTTGGGGGGTTTCATGTATATCCTCCCAAACACGCCCCCCCGCCCCCGCAGAAGTTGGTGGTGTTTGCTTTATGGACTTTCTTTACTCTGAGGCTCCAATCACTGGCATCTCACTTGTCTTCATCTGGTGCCAGTGACAGGAGAGACTTCAACCTCAATTTGGATGACTTATTTGAACATCTGCAATGGTCGCTGGGCTTCTAACAGTGCCTCCTCTTCCAGGAGAAAGCATGAATGTGGTTTGCTGGCATTGCTTTCTTTTCCTTCTTCACCAGCATCCGGGAGTAGTTGGAGTCACTTAGGATGTGGGTTGAGTTCTCATCTTAAAAAGTCCTCTGGAGTATGCTTTGCTTGCAGTTCTATTTATTTTAAATAGAGACAGCGTTCCAATTGAAGTCGACCAAGAGACATAATGGTTTAGGAAGAGAGTCAATAGAAAAGCATTGAGAAAAATATGGAAAATGGCACCAGGGCGGAAGCCTGGAGTTATGTGCAAAATACAGCAATTTTGGAAAATTATGTTCCAACACATAGTGACTCATATTAATAGATCTATTTGGAACGTTCTTGAGAACGCCTGAATAATTCATGTTTAATAAATTCATACAAATAAAAAAATAATCCCAGGCTTTTTTAGTTGTAGGTACCTTGTATTTTTAAACTCCATTTTTAATAGACGAGATGAGTTTTTTTTATTTCAAGGATTTTGCAATAATATGCAAAGATTCAGTCCATATATGCTAACTATTATGTAATTGTTTTAGAGTGAACAACTGTTATTTTGGCTTTCAATTCCTTTCCAGTTACTCAGACAGATTTATAGGACATTGGGAGTAATGAGTGTTATTTGAGCTTCTTCAATATTACTCCTATAAGACAGTATATTATAAGACAGTAAGTTAAAGAGCCTCTGCATACTTAATTCAAACTTAACATTTGCTGACTAGTTCATGATTTCTATAATTGATCAAAACATTTGTTGTAGAACATTTTAGTTCCATCAAGAAATTCGATTGAAAAGAAAACATATACTCAACTAGAATATGAAAAGAATTCAAAGGGGGCCGGGCGGGTGCTGGAGGTAAGGTGCCTGCCTTTCCTGCGCTAACCTAGGACGAACCGTGGTTCGATCCCCGGGTTCCCCATATGGTTCCCCGTGCCTGCCAGGAGCGACTTCTGAGCGAATAGCCAGGAGTAATCCCTGAGCGTCACCGGGTTTTTTGAGATGAAACCTTGATGAAAAATTAAAATGACACAAACATGGGGATAGTTAGAGGCTGGAGCGATAGCACAGATGTAGGGCAATTTGCCTTGCATGTCGCTGACCCAAGACGGACCTGAATTTGATCCCTGGCATCCCATATGGTCTCCTGAGCCAGGAGCTATTTGTGACCGCATAGCCAGACCCCTGAGACTCACCAGTTGTGGCCCATAAAGAAACAAAAAAATGGGGATAGTTAATATATATATATATATATATATATATATATATATATATATATATATATATATATATATATTGTTTTTGGTTTTTGAGCCACACCCAGTGACGCTCAGGAGTTACTCCTGGCTATGCGCTCAGAAGTCGTTCCTGGCAGGCACGGGGGACCATATGGGGAACCGGGGGATCGAACCGTGGTCCGACCTAGGTTAGCACAGGCACCTTACCTCCAGCGCCACCGCCCGGCCCCAATAGTTAATATATTAAATGATATAATAGTCTTTAAAGGTTTCTTAGAATCTGCAAGTTCTATCAAAACTACACTCCAAAATGGCACAGTGGTAAGCATAGCTGCTGACCTGGATTTGATCTCCAGGATCCCTTCTGGGCTCCTGAACATCTCTGGGAGTAATTCCTGAGCTCAGATCAGGAGTAATCAGAGTACTGCCAGGTGGGACTCAAATAAAAAATGTAATAGTGATTCATTTAAAATATGTTATTTTATTTTTCAAGTTTCAAGTAAAGAGCAGCAGTATAGCATAATAATATTTCCTAGTTACTTACTAGGTTTATCCTATAAACATCAACATGAACCAGAACTTTTATCATAAAATCATGGTCAAAAATATCTTATGCCTAAATAGATTGTGCTACAGAATGTGCAGTAAATATTTGAAAGGAGGTAGTTGGTGCTGGTTAAAATACAAATTTCACAAACAGGCAAACTAATTCAGTTCTGAGAAGACAATATTTCAATATGTCTGGTGGTTCTCCCTCACTTGCAAAGTTGTGCCTTTATAAACTCTTCCTCAAAATACTTTACAGAATGTGCTTTTGTTTCCTATTGGAGCCACTGAGAGCTTTACTGTACAACCCCCTCCCGGTTACCCAGGCTCAGAGTTTTAGACTTGCACAGTCCTTCTTCTCTCAACTTTATCTTTGTTCCCATTTTATTTCTGTGTGTGTTTTTACTGCGTATTATCAAAAATAGGTGCATAGTTAATTGGAAAAAGTAGAACAAGGATGTATAAAGGCGCAAGAAGAAAGGATCTTTGAGAACTTGGTATTGTTCAAAATGTGATGACTACCTTAGACTTCTGTTGGATGATGAGGTTCTCTATGGATTCTTGTCTGGAAGGCAAGATTAATGTTTAGTAAATGAGTTATAGGAGGACATTTTGGTGTCCTTTAGGAAAATGATAAGAGTTGTGCTATTGTGCAGTTGGATGGATTCTCAGAGACTCCAAATGAGTGGTGGTGGGGGTCATTAGGTATGAATGGTGTCAGGAAATTTCTTCAAAAGGAAAAATTTCTTCCTTGGTCATTTTTTTTAATTCTACATTTATTAGTATCTTTGAGTTTTTTAAAATTCTACTTCTACTGAAAATAATTTATGTCAGTAGATGTATTTCTGTTTTAGCTAAAACAATTGGGATTCTAGACAGGTAATTAAACTCTAGAAGTCATTGCAGTGAATGGGTTTTAATAAAAAAAAATTAGAAGAAATGAAGCATTTTTTGTGTGTACATGAAAAAGAAATCACCTAACTTTTATGTTCCGGAAAACTATTAATTTACTGAACATCCTCAAATCTGTGTCTGCGTTGGTAGATAGTACAGTTTGCAGGGCACTTGTCTTGCAGGCAACTGACCTGCTGACCTGGGTTCTATCAGGCATCCCATAAGGACCCACGGGTACCACCAGAAGTAATTCCTGAGAACAGATCCAGGAAGAATCCTTTAGAATTGCTGGTTGAGAGGCCGGAGAGATAGCACAGCAGTAATGCATTTGCCAGGGTTTGATCCCTGGTAGCCTATATAGTCAGTCCCCTTAATCTTCCAAAGTGATTTCTGAACACAGAGCTAGGAGTAATCCCTAAGTGCCACCAGGTGTGCCTCCTACCCCCCAAAAAACCAAAACAAGAATTGCTAATTGTGGCCTCAAATCAAATGATAATTAATACTAATACTAATACTAATAAAAATAACCTCAAGTCCCACTCCATATTCTGAGGGATTTCAATACAGGTCTGAGGGAAAAAAGCAGATTGTATCAATTTCCCGGTGTCTAACTTTGCCACTTTTGAGAGGATGCTAGAATTTTATCCTATGATCAAGATGGTTATAAAGTGAAAATAACTACACCACTTGTAAAGATGATAGTTTTAGCATCATTTTTTATGCTCTCCACACATTGAACTTGGATTTTTCTATACAGGCAATGGTTCCTTGAAATGAGGAAAGCTAATGTGGATCTACACATCAGCTTTTTTTACGAGTGAAATTTTTTATAAATTCATTTTGCATAGAATCTGTGCGATAAGGGGGAAAGGTAAAGGTCAAGAACCATAGAAAATGATATGACAAAAGTCATCAGCTTTATTGATTTCTTCTATGTATCAGAAGCATCGTGTTATGAATGCATATACATCACTATAGATCTCTGACAGTACTTTAGAGTCTGAATTAAATGCCAGCACTCGCAACAACAGTTGAAGAAAATAGAAGCTCTTCTCATGGAAGTCTTGCCTTTGCCAGAGACTTTGGGAGCCTCCTTCCATCTTCCTTGGCCAACTCCCTCCCACCCATCACACACTGCTGCCTCCTGACTTGCTAACTCTTCACCTCCTCTTCTTTCAGCTCTGCTAAATTCTGTTGCCCCGATTCCTGGACCACTCCTCTTCACATAGATGCTGCTGAAATATCTTTTCTTCACATTAATGGTATCCAAACTTCACACAATAGAGCAGGGTTTTTTTTTTACTCTTTCAGATGAGAGTGAAAATATCAGAATTATCAGAGGTATTTTCTCACTTACTGAGAGGATAACTTTGAAATACTCTGAATGGCACTTTGACCTTCCATCATGCAAAACAGCTCAGTTCTCTCATGAACCAGGTTATCTGGTAGACAAGAGCAGGATATGGGCATCTCCATACAGACCACCAAAATCTAACTGATGTTTAAAGAAATTACTTATTTAACATTGAAAAGTATATGCATCAAATTTTGTTATGCTACTATATTGGTATTATATTTTAGTACACAATTTTATATTAATGAAATGATGTTAACATGATATTAAATATAATACTTTTATCAGATGAAGTACTGATACACACATAGTAGTCATTGAAATTAATTTACTTTCTTGGACCAAAAAAGAAAATCCATAATAGACTGAAAAAATAGTACATGTGACAAGGTTCAATCATAGTACCTAATGTGGTCCAACAAGCCCCACCACGAGTGATACCTGAATGCAGAACTAAGAGTAAGTCCTAAGAAACACTATGCATGTCAAAAACAGACAAACAAGCAAACAAAAATCTAAATGTCAGTGAGAACCAGTTAGAAACATATCTGTAGATGAGCAGAATAAATAAGAGTTGATTTACACAGACATGGCACCTAATAATTCTCACATTAACTATTATAAGTAAGTTTTGTTTTTCTAGATTCAATTTAAGATTGCCTGGAAAAAAGCAGTTCATGTATTTGTATTCATTTTATAAATTTATCTTTGTTTAATTTTCAAAATGAAAAGGCATTGTTACTATAATTTCAATTCTCTCATACTTATTATATACGAAAGCCCATTGCAAGTTTAGAGGAGACACGTAATATGTGAAATACAGATAATGGAGACATTAGGTAAATAAACTAATTCTAAACAAGTCCCCTTTTCTGAGTGCCTACATTTTGCATGCTGTGACTTGTTAGTAACCAGATTAACACAACCATGTCATAGCTAGTTTGAATTTCTGAAGTTTGGCCTTAGTAGCTCAGCTCCCTTTCTTTCACAGTAAAATTATGCCACTAGCTTCTTTGTTCTTTTTTTTTTCCTTTGGGTCACACCCGGCAGTGCTCAGGAGTTACTCCTGGCTCCATGCTCAGAAATTGCTCCTGGCAGGCACGGGGTCCATATGAGGCACTGGGATTTGAACCGACGACCTTTTGCATGAAAGGCAAACGCCTTACCTCCATGCTATCTCCCGGGCCCCTAGCTTCTTTGTTCTAAAGATCCTATTTTTGTTAAGTGAAAACAGCCAAGTGCAAAGATATGAAAATTATTTTCTACTCTGTAGACTTCCCCTTCCCCATTCACTAAAATGCGAAACTACATATAATTTCCTATTTGTGAGAAAATTCCTACAGATTTTAAACTACAGATACACATAGAGTGAAGAACTCTATATGCAAGAGCATTTAAGTTCAGAGAAGAGTTGAGTTGAGCTCAGGAACCCTCTGCCTGATTGAAATCTGAGCTGAAACTCAAGATTTGTATCACTTGCTTTAGTTCATTTGTCTCTCATCTGTCTCTCACGTCCTTTGAGCAAGGAAGAGCTTGTGAATTATGTGGGATACATAATATGTGGCCATTAAATCATATCTTGTGGCAAACATTATTGGGCAAATGTCAGCAAGCTTCTCAATCAGTTGAACCCATTTATCAAGGGAGGTTATCTTTGATAGGTGTGGGCGAGTGCTCAACAGTGCTCAGGAATCAATTCTGATGAGGTTTGGGCAATTCCTAGGTGGTAGCAGTGGTAGAACTGGGCATTGTTCCTTGCAAGACAGGTGCTTTTCATATTGTACTATCTTATTTCTCTGACTCAAAAGCAGATTGATTAGATTGATTACCCTATATTCAATGTACTTAATCATTGTGCAAAAAGTGAGGTGAAACCATGATGAGAGCAAATTGGCTGGAAGAAGAATCAACCAGACGTGCTGTGGACTGACTGCCTTGTCAGGGCGGAATCTAGACATTCTTCATCAAAGCCAGAAATGAGCATGGGGTACACAATGGGATTGTGTACATGAAAAGGACAACATTCTGTCAGTACCCAGAATAAAGAGCTTTCTAAAATGCATGTCAAATATTCTATGCTTAAAATAAAAGAGCAGTGCGGTTACAAGTCGATGAGATTTTAAAATGTCTTCTGGATCAACAATTAAAATGAGTATGAAGGAAAAATTGCAGTCACGGAATCAGGACTAAAGTGAATATTTTTATCCTTTAAAGAATAAAATTGCTATAAAAGAATGGGGAAAGTTATAGAGTATTCCATTTAAAAATAAGGCAGCAAAAGTGAAAAACCTAAGTTATTAAAGAACAGAAATGTCCTGTCGATGTAAGAAATAAACAGCTAGACAACATGAGTTGTAAATTCGAAGAAAGCCGGCATTGTTTTTCCTCTACCAGCCTACAAATATTGATACTATAAAATAGCTAGTCTTGGAGATGGTGTGGTGAAGTGAAAAGGTATATTCAGGGAGAAAAAGAGTTTTTTGAGAGGTTATTTAGGGCCATCTCCCCAACAGGCAAAAACAGGCAAAAAGACATAATGTTTCAGCAATTAATCTAAAAAGGTAACTGTACACCACAAAATCATGATGAATATATCTAGAGTCATTGGACCATGGAACTTGCTTAAATAGTTTATCTAAATGACAGTACACACAACACATTTGCAAAATACACACACACACACACACACACACACACACACACACACACACATGAAAGAAGCCATGATAGACTGATAACTTGCTTCAAATTAAGTCACTAAATTAAAAGGGAAACATCCAAGGGCCGAGATTATGATTCCAGTGGAAGAATGGAAGAGAGATGTCTCAGTGTCCAGTGCTCCTTTCTCTGGGGTCAAAACTTGGTGCTCTCTCAGCTTGGTGTTCACTCTGGTTAAACATTTTCTGTCCTTTCCCAGATTCTGGACCTGGGCTCTGTGGCTTCTAAATACACTCTTGCTTCAAGCCAACTCAATAGATTCTCCTTTAATATCTTTCTGCTTCTCTGCTGAACCGTGATCTATTCTCGAGCTCTCCAGCTCCTCTTAAAAGATTGATTATATTTCATCTCTCTTGGTTGTCCCAGGATTATCTCCCCATCTTGAAATTTTGAATTTATTCACAAGGTTCTTTGATTCTGACTTCACATCTACTGTACAGTAGTTTATTTCTGGTACTACCAACAGACTATCTCTGTTGAGGAGTCGAGACAAGAAGGGTAAACGTTGTGAATCCTTAGACACTGAGCCAATGGAAAACATACCGAAGAGTACACAGGTACCTTTCTGCTTGGTTCCCATCTTAGTTCCTACCAGTCCACCTTATTGCTGCTTAATGAAGAAACCAGTGACTTTAAGAGAATTTGGAGTCATTTCTGAGCACATAGCCAAGAGTAACTCCTGAGTGTCACCAGGTGTGGCCCAAAAAGCAAAACAGAGAGGGAAAGAGAGAAAGAGAGAGAGAGAGAGAGAGAGAGAGAGAACTACTGTCTCGAACCTAATCAACATTTACAGATAAGTTTACATCAATAACAAAAATACACCCAACTTGTCCCATCACGAAAGCACAGATGATAAGGAAATCACTTTTTTTTGTCGCAAATCTGTTTAATCAAACACATCATCCTCCAGAAGATCCAAGTTAGGTAGAGTCAGAGCACACAAATTTCTTGGAAAAATTGAATAGCTTAGTCCAAACAAATCCTTTCCTATGGGAGGCAAAGAAATGCCCTCTCTTTGGCATACAATTTTCTTTAGGAAACTGTTCATTCTTTTTATTAACAAGGCATCCTTGGGAATGGTAAGAATATATAATCTTAGTGAGAAGAGTGGGGTGATTAATATGTATGAGTGGGATTCAATCGAAATTTGTGAATAGGATATATTTTTTAAAAGATGCTAAATATATCTTCCTTGACATCAGGAGATATTTTGACAGATAACTTAGGCCCATGGGAACATAGAGTTTTAGAAGCAGATATTGATTTTTGTCCAAAAACTCTAAGAAGATGATAAAGGAGATGAAGAGAAGAAGCAGAGATCTATTTCTGCCCTCAACTCTGGTCAGCATTTTTCAAATAAAATGTCATTTCTCTAATTGCACAGTTTGAGGGTCATTTTCTGTTTCAGGTAGGGTGACAGTGGGGTGGGTTCCATTTATTTGGGGGAAATAATAAAACAAAATATTATGGACATATCTGGAGATAAATGCGATTGGCAATTATTTTTCTCCCTTTTTGAGACTTAGAATATAAGGATAAAACTATATGAACAACAATCTGTATCTTTTTGTTGTGTTGGTTGCTGTTGCTGATTTTGTGAGCTGTATCCAGTGGTGCTCAATGACTCTTTTTTTTTTTGTTTGTTTTTTATTTTTGTGTGTTTTTTTGTTTTGTTTTTGGGCCACACCGGACGACGCTCAGGGGTTACTCCTGGCTATTCGCTCAGAAGTCGCTCCTGGCAGGCTCGGGGGACCATATGGGGAACCGGGGGATCGAACCGCGGTCCGTCCTAGGTTAGCACAGGCACCTTAGCTCCAGCACCACCACCCGGGCCCCCTCAATGACTCTTGCCAAGACACCTACCCCAGTGTTGGGGACCATGTCGTTCCTTGCACTAGAACCTAGGCCTCCTGCATGCAAGATTTGCTCTAGCACCTTCAGCAATCTCCCTGCTTCCAAATTCTGAGTTGGGACTCTAGATTCTGACTGAGCATTTGCTCAGATCTGTAGTCTGATGATTTGGTAAGATCCAACAATGTAGGAGAGGGAGAGGAGAGGAGAAGAGTGCAGAGGGATGAGATGGGGTCACACTTTGTCTTCCTTGCAAAGGAGACTAGAAGGGAATGTGTGGGTGAGTGTCAGGGAAAACAGAGAAGTGGGCAGTCTAGGACCCAGCAAAGGGGTGCAATAGAAAGGCGGGGAGCTGTGAGGGCCCAGCTTAGAGGACCAGGAAGGGAGGGGTCAGTTCTGAGATATGCATAGAGATTTTTACTACAAAATGTAGTGGGGGTTTAAGTTGTATTTTGCCCATAGGTGCACCATTGCTTTACAAGTGGATTTAAGCTGCAGGCTTCTGCCTTTCGCCTTATTTCTCAAATCTAAGCTTTACTCTGTCTCACAGGAGGAGAAAGAGATGGGCCCAGGCGCATCCTGAGCACCTGAGGCTTCAGTCCTTGCCTTTGGGTAGATGCAAGTGGACTTGGGGATAGAGAGCAAAGGCCTGAATGTGCCATCCCCTCCCCACTGACTTGCAGCTCCACCCACAGCTCTGAATGCTGCTGCCTTTTCAGACCAGATGCCCAGCAGATCCAAGTGTGTCTGTGTGTGATCATGCAAGTGAGTCTGCATGTGAATATGTTCAAGCATGTATGGGAAGTTAATCTGCATGTGAAAGCATGTGCAATCATGAATGTGAGCTCCAGTGTTAGAATGTGTACAGACACACACATGAGTCTGCACATGAGAGTGTGTTTGAGCGTGAGTGTGAGCGAGTCTGCATGTGATAGCATGTACAAGCATGCATGGACATGAGTGCGTGTAAGTGTGTGCAGATATGTGTGTGTGAATGAATCTGCAAGTAGAAGTGCACTGTATGCAATGTGAGTTAAGTTGCTGTGTCTAGGCTTGGCCCCCTGTGTGTTATCCGTGAGTTCGTATGAGTTTGCATGTGAATGATAGTGTACACCGATGAGTATGAATTAGTGTGCATGTCTCGGTGCCAACAGGTACCCATGAATCTGAGTGGGAGAATGAGCATCTGTGTGCGTATGAAGGAATATGTTTGTGTGATTGTGTCTCCGTGTGAATGGACAGATGGGAGCGAGAACACACACTCATGTCCATGGCTGAGAATGACTGTGAGGATACGGGACTGTGTGTCTTTACCAGCACAGAGATGGAGTTGTGACAAACTGAAAGTGAAAGAAATTGGGCATTTGGAAGAGGAAGAAGTTTGTGTATGGGAAGAGATGGGGAGATACTAGCTGGCCAAGGGGGTGGCAGGAAGCACGTGTGACATCAGTCACCAAGCAGTTCTGTGATATCATGGCTCCACCTCTCTTTCCTAGTTCTTGACAGAATACAATGTTCTTTGATCTGCACCAATACACCAAGCCCAGTTTTATTAACTGTAAAGCAGAGATCTTGGAAATATCAAGGTTTCTAGGAGAAATTTGCAGTTGTCTTTGTTCCTTCTATAATTTTTAACATTTTTATTAAATTCTTTTGAGTAGCATTTAATGAATTTGGCATTTGAAGAGAAATCAGGTGGGGTGAAGGGGAGAGTGATATTGCAATGTTCATCATTAAAAATAGCTGTTATTATCTAAATACCTTTTAATGATAGAACTGAAAAGTATTTATAATCAGTGGACCCAGTACTGTAAAATACATTTATAATTTGATATTTGCCTAACCGTTTATTTCTACATTTTAACTTCATAACATTTGCAAAGAAGGATTACTATATCACATATATCCTGATTCTATGCTCAGAGATCCCCTTTTTACTGTATCTTAAAATAGATTTTGAAGGCTTTTTGAAACTCCATACTTTAAGCTTTTCTTAATTCAGATTTGCTCAAATGTGCTCGTTTTGAGTACCTTTCCTAAAGCTGTATTGATTAAGAATCAGCAATAAATCCATAGAATCCTTTTAGGGCTTAAGCCACTTGCTGGAGCGAAGCAGGTTCACCAAAAGCTGGTGCAAGCCCGTCCCCTAGTGGTTAGAATGAGAATTTATGAGGAATTAGAGGTCTGAAATACTAAATTTGCTCGTTTTTTAAATTAATATCTTTATTTAAGCACCATTATTACAAACATGCTTGTAGTTGGATTTCAGCTATAAAAAATAACATTTCTTCATCAGTCTAATGTTCCCACCACCAGTTCCCCATCACCCTCCTCCCCACCACTCATCTTTAGATATTGCCAAATAAAAATGTGATGTTAAATTATGTGAAAATTATATTTTTATATATTAAGGTGGAATAGAATGCCTTCTTTTTATACTAGTACATCAAAGTAAATAATTGCATAAATAATTACTGTAAAGCAATTCCTTTACTGTAACTTTACTCTTGAGTGATTGGGTGTTGGGGTAGTTCCCTCTCATTCTGTCCCTCTCCCAAAGACCCAGTCATGTTATACTGATGTCACGACCTCTCTAACCCGTCATATTCTTTCCTCTCCCCTATGGTATCCACTTCATTCCCCACAGTCTATATTTTTGCTCATTTGGTTGGCTGAGTTGGGGCCATATCCAGTGGTGCTCTGGGATTATTCTGTGTTCAGCGATCACTCCTGCAGGCTCAGGAAACTATATGGGATGCCATAAACCAACCCAAAATTGCAACATACTGCAGATCTGTACTACCTGCTAGGCTCTCTCTGGCCCAATCTAGCATTTTGTTGTTGTTTTTAGTGGCTTTCTTTTTTGGCTTCGGTTCTTCATATTCCATATATGAGTGAACCTATCTTGGACTCTTATTTTGCAGATTGTTAGTTCCACTCATATTATCAAGAAAGACTTGTTTAAACTGTCTTTCATAACAAAATCTTAAAGATAGGATTCACAGCTTCTTTTTCAGTTCTTCATTGATGTATGTTGGCATTATTTCCATGTCCTGAGTTTAGTGAACCACACAACTAAGATCACAAAATGTAGTTAGCACATCATGTTATATCTCCTTTCTTAAATGCCTGGAGTGGGATTCCTGTCTAAGTTGATATTTTTGCAGTACACTTTTGAAGTTTATTTAATTGGAAGATAGGTATATTTTGTGGTGCTCGGGGGCTGTGTGTTTGGAGGTCATTCCTGCTGGTACTAGGAAGGATCAAACTGAGATAGTCCATATGCAAGGCAAGATTAGTAAGTCCATATTGGCATTCTGGCCTCAGTGTATTTTGTTTATTTTTTTTCACTAATTTTATATCTTAATATATTCCTTATTACTTTCTAATTTCTTATTAAGGGACATTGGAACAGAATCAAAGAGTTTGGATCTATTCTACAGAGACATAGGTCTCTGGTTTCTTCTATATGATTTGCTATTTTCTTTTTTTTTGGTTTTTGGGCCACACCCGGTGACGCTCAGGGGTTACTCCTGGCTATTCGCTCAGAAGTCGCTCCTGGCAGGCACAGGGGACCATGTGGGGAACCGGGGGATGGAACCGCGGTCTGTCCTAGGTTAGCGCAGGCACCTTACCTCCAGCGCCACCGCCTGGCCCCTGATTTACTCTTTTCATACTCAGACATATTTTCATACAGTACCTTTCAGGAGAGCAAAAAGCTAAAAGCCTTCATCTATATAAGTTTTAAAGTTTCTTATTGTATTGCCTGTCAATGCACTGCTTTATGGAGTCTAGAATTAATTTAAAACTACTTCTGAATCATTGAAAAAATTCAGTTTAGTACATTGGATTGATTTTTCATAAAAGAAAGCCCTTCTGTTCTTGAACTTTTATTTGCAAGAAAAATCTTTATTTGCAGGAAAATCATTAAAACAAATAATATTCCAAGCTTGATGGAAGAAATGACATTACGTTATCCATTACTTGATGCTCCAGTTTTGTACAAGGTACTCAGAACAGGGCTGCTCTAAAGCTGGGAGGACACTCAGGTGTGATTCTAGATTGGGAATAGGGGAAGGTTTTGGTATGGTCCCATTGGCCAGCATCTAAATACTCCGATTGGTCAGTTCCCAGGAAGTACTCATTTGTATAGGTTTCAGATATTCCCTGTGACTCTAATGAGATTAATATGTTGTGGTTTTATTTTATTTTGTCTAAGAGCAAACACTTCTGTATCTAGTAGGATTTATGCACACTATGGTTCTGGTTCTGCAATGCCCAGTTCTTAAGCTGGGCCTTCTCACTTCCAGTAAATACAGATCTGTGAATGAAGTTTCACTTAACAACTGAAAAGGTTTATTAGTAAGCGACTTAGCTTCTGGACCATCTGTCTCCTTAGTATTGAGTGTTTCATTGTCATGTTAGTCATTCAACAATAATGCACATTTTTTTTGATAGGATGTGACCAAACCTGGCATTGGTTTTGAAAAGGTTGATCATATTCACAATCAGAAGAACTTTATGTGGCAAGGAAGCTTCTCCCTATTCTAGATCTTGAAGTTGAACCATGGAAACTCATTAAGATTGGCTCAAATTAACTCAGAGAGGTGCACACAGGTTCACTCTCAGACTAGAATATGCTTTCTTCTGTGTAAGGCTCTCTCAAATAGCTTCTGAGACTTCCACTAAGATCCTATATCCTACCAGCTTTCCTTTGATAAATGAGATCTATTGGGTGAGCTTCATCCCCTCTTTCCCCCATTATACAGACATGGTAACCAAGTTCGGGAGAAAACTTTCTATCCTGGGCATTATTCCTTATACAGGCCCCGCTCATGGCTGTAACACTGGTACAGAGAAATCTTCTCCAAGCTTACTTTTTCTCCACTCATGCAACCAAAAACTAACTCTTTGTTCATGTATAAAACTGTGTGTGTTAGGGGAGGGATATTTGTGGAATTGGATAAAAGAGGTGGGTTTTTAAGAGTAAATCAATTTTGATAATTTACATTGAATATTAAACTAGATTAAGTTTGCTGCAAATTGGTAATATATGTATCTTAAGAACAGGAGTGAAACAGACAGAAAAATGATTCTAAGGGTTAGTTTCTGGCAAAGTTTTGCTCTGATGACCATTGATATTGCATATGGATACACTTCCAGTTAAATATCTATAAACTTGGCTCTAACATGCTGCTGACCAGAGATAACTTTCTGCTAAATAAGTTTAATCAAGTAATGAAGGCACCTAGATTGATTCAAGATATTTTTCATAACTAATAAGGTAGCAAAACCAGAAAAAAACAATCACATTTTGATTATCTAGAAAGAAAATTTCAATGCACTTTCATTGTTTTTGTTTGTTTTTATTTTTATTTTTATTTATTTATTTATTTTGGTTTTTGGGTCACACCCGGCAGTGCTCAGGGGTTACTCCTGGATCCATGCTCAGAAATTGCTCCTGGCAGGCACGGGGGACCATATGGGGCACCGGGATTCGAACCGATGACCTTTTTTGCATGAAAGGCAAACGCCTTACCTCCATGCTATCTCCCAGGCCCTTTGTTTTTATTTTTGTTTTGGGTACACACCCATTGACGCTCAAAGGTTACTACTATCTATGCGCTCAGAAATTGCTCCTGACTTGGGAGGACCATATGGGACGCTGGGGGGTGGGGGGGTATGGAACCTCGGTCCGTCCT
Organism: Crocidura indochinensis; assembly: GCA_004027635.1. Taxonomy (NCBI): domain Eukaryota; kingdom Metazoa; phylum Chordata; class Mammalia; order Eulipotyphla; family Soricidae; genus Crocidura; species Crocidura indochinensis. The sequence continues at coordinate 8,170 of PVKC010001333.1, read as the reverse complement.
AGCATTTGCAAGGCAGACGCCTTACCTCTAACACCAACACTCCGGCCCTTGCATTTTCAATAAGTGCACTGCACTTAGTTACAAAAGGCGAGATCACTTTTATTTGTTTAGCATTTTATGTAGCCCATTCTACTTTATAGTGATTTTAGTGATTTTCCAACTCTTTGGGGAAAGTTGATAAATATTTAAATCTTTTAAAGATACTGTAAGAAGAATTTCAAAAACGCTGAATTTTACTGGATGTCTATGCATTTTTGATTTGCTGCTAAATAATTTTCCAGACCTTTCAATCTTCTGGTCTGTTCTGTGCATATGTTTTTTTTTTTTTACGATATTCAGTATCTCCTTAACAAATCCTGACAGTTCTGCAAAAGCAAATATGATCAAAAACAGAAATACCAATGCAGGTGCTTATTGAACAGCATAATTTTCAAGCACGTATGATTGCATTTTACATGATTAATGATTAAGGGTATATAGAACTCAGGAAAAGCCTCTAGCCAATAATGGGCTGTAGCAAATATTAGAATAATAATGATAATGCTACTTAACAAAAAAACTCAAATTTTACTACTCATTGAAATAACTTACATTTGTTTGTTTCTGGGTTTTCAGTGTTTAAACATGGATGCAAATTTAAGTCAAGAAGCAGGAAAAATAGTTTGCTGCTCAGGAATCATACGGAATCATTTGTCGACTTATTATATTTTCTATGTTTTAATATTCAGGACTTGGGTATTTGTTTTCATAAGGATTTCTCTAGAAGTGTTAAAATATGCTACATGTTTTTGTACAAAATATTTTACTGTCTGTTCTAATTAGTGTAGTGCTTCTATTCAAAAGGGGAATTTCAAAATACCTTTAGTATCTTGTTGCAATATATAGTGTGTTGTGAGCCTCCAGCTCTGCTGAAGGCTACTTTTTGTTATCTACTCAGGGCTTACTCCTGGCAGTGGTCAGGACTTATTCTTGACTCTGCATTCAGGGAGCACACCTGGTGAAGCTCTGGTTACCATATAGAGTGACAGGGATCAAACCCTCATTCTCCATAAACAGGGCAAGCATCCTAATGCTGTATTATCTTTTCAGCCTCAAGAAGGTGAACAAGGTTTATAGTGTTTGTTTTCGTTTATTGTTTTTGTTTTTACCAAACCTGGCATTACGGAGTTACTTACTTCTGCTTCTGCAATGAGAATTCATCCTGATGGTGTTCTGGGTCCATATGAGATGCTTGGAATCGAACCCAGGTCAACTGCCTGCAAGGAGCATGCCTTGTTTTATCTCTTGTTTTATTTATTATTATTATTTATTTTATTTTATTTATTTTATTGCCTTGTTTTATCTCTCTGGCCCTCATACTTAATTTTTGCAAAATAAACGCGCCACATTAAAAAGGAATAGCCTTGTTGCAGTGTCCTTTATTTTCATAGCTGAACTTCCCTCTACTCACACAATAATGAAATTGCACATCTCTGGAGAATAATTGGCATTGTTAGTGACACACAAAAACTCACCCGGAACATGGTACTTTGAAAGGTGTCTTTGATTCCAGAAAATGATTGTTGGCGAGTTATCAACGTATTCTTTCTGTTGCCATGTGATTTTTCAGGTGAATGCCTCATGATTCCCCATAAATTATAACCCCTTTCTTTTTCTCCTTGATTTTAGCTCCCTGTGAAGGCAATACATTCTTCTGTCACAGTAATATGTGTATTAACAATACATTGGTTTGCAATGGACTCCAGAATTGCGTGTACCCTTGGGATGAAAATCACTGTAAAGGTAATTATTAAAATTATTAAAAAATCTTCAGAATTTGCAACCTTTACCCCTTCCTCCATAAGAGGGATTGGATGTGAGTAAGTTTATGGCTAAGGTCCATGGAGTAGATAGTCTTCCACAGAGAAATTCTCACCAACTCTGAATATAGAGCCTTTAATTCCTGCTGAAGTCTAAAGCTATTCTTGCCTTTATTATCATTTACTATGGGTACTTACTATTAGAAATTTTAGTTAGGAAAAGAAATTGAAGCCCTGGGAGTAAGGTGTGACCTGTTTCCAACAATACTTGGTATTTTTAATTTTTTCTTCCTCTGCTCTTTCTTCTGGTTTTCCTGCACTAGACATTAAAGTCATGCTCTAAAGTGCATTGAAGAACCATTTGTGCTTTTGAAGGTTGACTAGGCACTTAATTTTAGTTAAGGCTTCAGCTATGTTACGTAATGCTTCACTGGCACTACCAAAATGTTACCCCCTCACTTTCCTATAAAAATGATTTCCAGGGACCGGAGAGATAGCATTGAGGTAGGGCGCTTACCTTGCATGCAGAAGGTCGGTAGTTCGAATCCTGGCATTTCATATGGTCCCCCAAACCTTCCAGGAGCGATTTCTGAGTGTGGAGCCAGAAGCAACCCCTGAGTACTGCCGGGTGTGACCCAAAAACAAAACAAAACAATAAACCAAAAAAGATTTCCAACAAGTTGACTCCCTTTTTTTTTTCACTCATCTTTGTTTTATGCACTCTGAACTTTTTTGTCTGTTTCTGGGTTGCTTAATTCATTCAAGCTTAATGCTAATATTGATACTAAGCTTGAAGTTAATACGCTTAATATCAATTTATCAATATTAAATATCAGTTTAATTTCTTTTCTGTAAGTTTCATGCCATTTTATTCCTATTTTCTCCCATTGGTTTTTTTCTACATTGGATGAATAATTTGTAGCGTAGCACTTTAATTTACATAGTCATTTTACAACATCATTTTGGAGTTATTTTCTGATTGATTGCTTTGGGTTTATGATGTAAAAAAGCTTTGTTGAGAGATAGAAGCATTATTCTTAGACTATCTTATCATCTCTTTAATTTTTAGCCCCTTATATGTATTTAAGGGTCTTTTAATATTGGGAAGTTTTTAAATATCACTTTCCCTAATTTGATGTTTTTGGCAAAGTTGAGAGAAGAAAAGGAGTGCAAGTATAAATTCAGAGAGTTCACCAAAAGTCCTTCTGGTTGACTACCCCTGAGTTCCTATTTTGTTTTGGTGGCCTGAAATCAACATCTGATATTTCTTAATTGATAGTTTTGCTTTCACTTCATACATACTGGCAACACCAATCATTTCAGCTCCATAAAGACAATTTATGTTAAGTAATTTATATTACTCTGCAAGCATCATTGATACTTTTTAAAGTTTAGAGAAGAAATATTCATTTATTTATTTTGATTTTTAGGCCACACTCTGCAGTGCTCAGGGGTTACTCCTTGCTCAGCACTCAGAAATTGCTTCTGGATCTAAGGTCCTAATGGGATGCCCGGGATTGAACCTGGGTCTGTCCTGGGTCAGCTGTGTGCAAGGCAAACACCCCGCAGCTGTGCTACCACTCTAGCCTAGAGAAGAAATGTTTAAGTAGCTCTTCGAGCCCGTTTTTGTCCAGAAACATGCTTCTCACTTGCTATGTATCTCACAGCTTTGCTTGCTGGTTTCTACCCTGGAGAAACTCCGTATTTTCTCTCAAACAAGCAATTCTCTCTCTTCCCTTACATCTTTCTAAATAAATTTCAATAAAACTTTCTTGATTCATCAAAAGAAAAAGACAGAGACAGAGAAAGGGCAGAGAGAGAAGAAATATTGAACCAGATTTTTCTTGATAATTATTTACATAATACTTTTAGGGACAATAGTTACTTGCATATTTTATCCAATGGCTGTGTAATATTTTCATGTGCATCTGAATATTGGGGTCCCTTGCTGTCAGTCCCAATAATTTTCTGCAATAGTTCTTGTAAGTTATGTCTTTCACAATTTCTCTTTTTATTGGTGCTTATCTATAAATGTCTTGATTTTGTCCTATTTTTTTAAAGGTCTCGGGCTATTATATTTTTTATATAGAGCCTCCCATTTGTTTTACCCTCAGTATTTTGAACAAAACAAATTTTTATCTGATGCTTTCATAATCTCTGATGATGAATAGGTTGTCACTGTTCCTGTGGCTTCTTTCTGCATTAGGAGTTATCTTTCTCATTCTTTTCAATTTCTCTTTAAAATATGTGTTGATGTATGATTATCTTAGTTAAAATGTACTGAAATACTTGAGTCTACATATTTGCACATCAAAGTTGGACATGTTTCAACTTTTATGTTTTGTTTCCTGTTGCTTTTTATTTATTTATTTATTTTTAGTTTTTGGGTCACACCCGGCAGTGCTCAGGGGTTACTCCTGGCTCCATGCTCAGAAATTGCTCCTGGCAGGCACGGGGGACCATATGGGGCACCGGGATTTGAACTGATGACCTTTTGCATGAAAGGCAAACGCCTTACCTCCATGCTATCTCCCGGGCCCCATTTATTATTTATTTATTTATTTATTTATTATTTTTTTGGTAGTGGAGCATCTCAAAGTGCTCAGAGATTACTTTTGGCTCTGCACTTAGCTCAAGGGGCCATATAGGATTCCAGGGATCGAACAAAGGTTGGCCATATGCATGGCAAGTGCCTCACCTACTGTGCTACCTTTTCTCTCCTTTATTTTCCTTCTTTTTTTGTTTTTGTTTTTGTTAATTTGGTTTTGGTTTTGGGGCCAGATCCTTTGGTACTCAAAGGTTACTCCTAGTTTATTGCTCAGAAATCGCACCTGGCAGGCTTGGGGGAACCATATGGGATGATGCTGGGTATTGAGTGGATCCTTCCCAGGTCAGCAGCTTGCAAATACCCCACTGCTCTGCTATTACTAAGACCCCCTTCTCTACTTTTTAAACTTCTCTCAGATGATGCTGATAGTTTGTTTTTTGTTTTTGTTTGTTTGTTTGTTTGTTATTGGGCCACATCCAATGATGGTCAGGGGTTACTCCTGGCTGTGCGCTCAAAAATCGCTCCTGGCTTGGGGGGAACCATATGGGACACTAGGGGATAGAACCGCTGTCTGTCCTAAGCTAGAGACCACAAGGTCTTTCCACTTGTGCCACCGCTCCAGCCCCTTCACCTTACTCCTTGCGCCACCGCTCCAGCCCTTTTGCTGATGTATTTGATGACATTTTTTAAATTTATTCTAAGCATCACTTTTCATTTTTTTCTGATTCCTATTATAGCTCTTGTTCAAATGATAATTTTCATTTATTTACCTTCAAAGTTGCTCGTTTGTTCTCTCTGAAAAGTACTATTGAATCTAAGTGAAGTTTCACTTCAGTGATCATGCTGTTCAAGTCTAGCTTTTGAATTTTTCTTTTTCAAAATATCTGCCTATGAAGTTAGAGTATCTATGATGAAGCATTCTCCTCATATTTCAGTTTACTGTTTAATCTTGGCTTTCTATATATCCTTGAACCTAGTTCAATAGCTGCTTCAAATTCTTTGTCATCTACAACAGACTTCTCACCCTCTCAATGCACTTTCTTTGCTTTTTTGATGGGTGCTGCTGTGCTTTTGTAAATTGCATTTTTTAATTCATTGTATGAATTGTGATATTCTGATGAAAGCTCTCAGTGAATTTATCATAGCAGCCCTGGATTCTTTACCCAAGTCTCAAGACTCATTGTAGTTAGTTACTTTTCTTGGGAAAGGATTTGACTGAATTGTGTCTGTGATGACAAAGTTATCTGTCCATGATGATGTTCTCTGTTTTCAGGAGCACATTTTCTCCAGGCCTCCTTTCTCTCCAGCCCTCACTGTTTATCTTTGAGCCTCCGGGGTCTCACCTACAGATGTTAGTTTCCAAGAATTTGTACATGATTCCTTATTATTTATGATGATGTCCAAGAGCATAAATCTTGCAAATTTCTTGAGCCAATGAAACAAAATTTCTCTGGGAAATCTTTGACTCTAGCCTTTATGGTTTGTTTTGAGATAGGAAGTTTCATTTTAGTTCCAAATTTTCTGGATTGTTATGTAAAACTTGTGACTATTACAAGGTTTGGTTTATCAGCAGTGAGTGGTCTCATCTGAAGTGCCTTCCACAAACTTTCCTGTTTTTTTTTCTCCAGGCTTGAACCTCACTCCTGTCCAATTTCAAATATACTATTTTATTTTAAATTAAAAAAAAATAGGGGCTGGAGTGGTGGCACAGTGGTATGGAGCTTGCTTTGCATATGCTAACCTAGGACAGACCATTGTTTGATCCCCCAGCATCTCATATGGTTCCCCCAAGCCAGGAGCGATTTCTGAGTACAGAGCTAGGAGTAACCCCTGAGCATCACTGGGTGTGGTCCCAAAATCAAAAACCAAAAAAAAACAAATCATTTTATTTAAACACTTGGTTTAATAGGTTGTTCATATTACAGTTGTTTCTTTACTTTGCAGTTACAAAGTTGTTCATAATTAGTTTCAGTCATGCAATGTCCAATGCCCTTCACCTGTTCACACTTCCCACCACCAATGTTGCCCTCCTGCCATCCCCCCTGAATCTCCCCTGTCTGTCGTCTGTCTCTGTGGCAGATATTTTTCTTCTCTCTCTCTCTCTCTCTCTCTCTTTCTCTCTCCCCTCTTTCAATCTTTATCTTTTAAACACTGTGGTTTACAATATTGTTACTGAGGGGTATCATACTTGCCACTTTTAGCACCAAGTTCTCATCCACAGTGATCATTTCCAACTCTCATTGTTATATTGGTCCCTTCTCTGCCCTCACTGCACTCTCCTGCTCTTTGTGGTAAGCTTTTCACCGTGAATTGGTCTACCTGGTCCTGGTCTTTATTATCTTTGAATATTATTACCATAATATTTTAATCCCACAAATGAATACCATTAATTCTATGTTTAGCCCTCTTACTCTGACTTATTTCACTCAGTATAATACTCTTCATATACATCCATGTATAATCAAAATTTCATGAATTAGTTTTTTCCTAAAAGATGCATGGTATTCCATTGGGTAGATGTCCCACACTTTGTTAATCTGATCTCAGACATTTGGGTTGTTTCCATAACTTGACTATTGTGAATAGTGCTGTGGTGAACATAAGAGTGTAGAAGAATCTATTGCAAATAAACTTCAGTATAGAGACTAAAGTTTTTGTTAGAGAAAACCCTGTAATGTTGTATCTGCTACCTGCTTCCTTTTGTGGGCAAACTTTTTGCCTTGCATAAACTCATCCTCTCTGTGCTCCCATAAATGCACTCAGACTGTGTTGCAAAAACTCTTAGGGCCTTTGATCACTTCCCTCTGAATCCGGAAAAATGTTTCTGTCACTACAAGGAGAAGATGAGAGAAGGAAGAGAGTTCTCAAAGTCCACCTACCCTGCCTTGAACTCTGCATTTGTGATCCGGATCTGTGTTGTTGAGAGGACGCAGGTGGCTTATTCCAGCTGGACAGTGGCAGGAGAGGGAGTTGTTGTGTATGTTCCCTGCTTACCTACATTTTTCTGCAGCATCATGGACCTGGGAGCTAAGAGAAAAAAATTCATTATTCTAAGAAACTAGGAAAAATATAAAAATTGAGTGTATGTCCATTCACTATGTGTCACTCCTGATGGAGCTGAAGCGACCTTACCTGGTGCTAGAGATTGACCAGGGGTCACTTTTATACAAGGCAAGCCCCTCCCACTGTCCTAGCTCTCCAGACCCTTAGTTGCCTTTTACTATCAAAATATTCTTGCTTCCGTGATTTTGCAGATCCATGCCATGAATAAATTCAATTTCGTGAGAGCTTTCTCCTCTCTTCAACAATAGAGTTTGGATCTCTTCTTGTACCTAAAAGAAGCAACATCATTGTTTTTCACCAGTTCCTTCCCAAGTATTCACTACAGTCTAATAAGACCATCTGTTATTGTGATCGGGGGTTCTGTTTAGGGCTCACAGATGGAAGGCTTGTGAACAGGGAAACACAGAGACTATTGAGTCCCCCTTACGGCTTGAAAAGTTCCCTGGGCTCATCATTTGTATCCTTTTAAAAATCTTTCCTGGCTGCTTTGACTCTGATATTAATGTGTGGTGGGTTGTTTCTTGTCTTGTCTGTCTCTTGTCCTCACTCTCCTCCACCTGTAGAGAAGAGGAAAACCAGCCTGCTGGACCAGCTGAACAACACCAGTGGGACTGTCATTGGCGTGACTTCCTGCATTGTGATCATCCTTATTATCATTTCTGTCATTGTGCAGATCAAACAGCCTCGTAAAAAATATGTGCAAAGGAAATCAGACTTTGATCAGACAGTTTTCCAGGAGGTGTTGGAACCTCCTCACTAT